>CM035412.1:17053409-17055909 GCA_020310875.1 Ceratopteris richardii
CTGCTTGCATGGCAGCCCTCCAATTCGGATCATGGAGTGCCTCTTCCACATTGTTTGGTTCCTTTGCTTCTTGAATGAGATCAACCATCAAGGTTGTGTTTACAATATGGGCGCTTGTCCGTCTCTGTTCCTCTATTCTCTATGATCGCCTGGGTCCATCTGCAACCTGTTCTAGTGACTGTGGGATGGGGTTTGGAGAATCATACACTTGGGTGTCCACAGGTTGGTGACTTTCGAACTCATCATCTGAAGATGACGCTTCCTTCTCTTGTGTAGAAGGGATAGCTCTTGGGCCAAGTTCATAGTGGATTGCCCCTTCGCCTGATGATAAAGTGGAAGATCTCTTTTCCTCCACTGCATGTGGCTGCTCCTCCTTAAACACATCACGACTCGCCATGTTCTTAGCCTCAGGGTCATAAAGCTTATAAGCCTTCTTATCTTCGCTGTACCCTAAGAAGATAGATTTGATGCTTTTTGGTTGCAGCTTGTTTCTCTCCCTATCTGGAACATGTACATAACATTCACTTGCAAATACTTTGAGATGGGAAACAGAAGGTTTTTTTACCAGTGTAGGCTTCTTGTGGAGTCTTTCCATCAAGTTCCTTGGTGTAGCTTCGATTCAAGATGTAGACAGCAGTTTTGATTGCCTATGCCCAAAATCGATTAGGCAAACCCTTTCCTTTCAACATGCACCTTGCCATCTCCATGATGGTTCGATTCCAACATTCTGCAACACCGTTCTGTAGAGGACTATGTGCCACTGTGAGTTGATGCTTGATTTCCTTACTCTTGCAGAAATCTTCAAACTCAGTTGATGTGAACTCACCACCACCATCAGTCCTTAATTTCTTCATCTTCTTCCCTATTTCAGTTTCAACAAGTTGAAGCCATTCTTTAAACTTACCAAAAGCTTGAGCTTTTTCGCGAAGGAAGTACACCCACATCTTCCTGCTATAGTCGTCGACAAGTAACATGAAGTAGGAAGATCAACCCAAGGCCGGTGTAGGCATTTTTCCACACAAGTCAGCATGCACCAACTCTAGAGGATAGCTTGCCCTGTTCTTGCTTTCTTGTGGAAACACCTTCCTCTGTTGCTTGCCCATCATGCAAGCTTCACATGGTTCCTTCATTTCTGCAATTGATGGTAGGTGTGCAACCATACCCTTGTGATGCATCTCCTTCAATACAGGGTATCCAATGTGGCCGAATCTCTCATGCCATAGCTTACTTGTGCCCACATTTGTAGTGGATGTAAGATCACACAACTCATACAAGTTGTTCCTCCTTATGCCAGTCCCAACAATGTTGTTGTTACCGTCCATAATCTTAGCTCCTGTCTTACTGAAAGATACTTGATGACCTTGATCAATTATAGAAGCTATTGAAAGTAGATTTAGTTGTATTTGTGGAACATACAACACATTTGAAAGCTTTTTGATATTAGAGTTAATGAACGAAACCGTACCTTCGCCCTCTGCAAGACATCTTGCATTGTTTCCTACCTTTACTATGATGAATTCCTTAGAGGCTATGAGGAACTGTAAAGGTCTTTTCTACTCGTCATGTTAAGAGATGCAACACTGTCCAACACCCATGACTCATCTATTCCTGATTCTTCAGCCGAGGAGCACACCTCCTCTATCATAACAAATAACTCAAGCTCTGTTTCTGCTGTGTTGGCAAACTCCTTGCCCTTGCCACCTTTTGAAGGGCCACTCTTCTCTTCTGACTTCTTGATGCGACGATCTTGGATTCTGTGTCCCTTCTTCTTGCAGTGGAAACACTCTCCCTTGAACTTCTTTTTGTCGTTCTTTTTGTCTCCATCTTTTGAAGAGTTTGTTTTGCCTCCTTTGGCATTTGCTGTGAATGTAGCATCTCCTTTGCTGCCTCCACTCATTGCCTTGAGCCGAAGCTCCTCCTCCATGAGTAAGGCACTGAATTCTTCAAAAGTTAGTGGTTGAGGTCTGATTTGAGTGTTAAGAGAAGTTACCAAACCATCAAACTTAGGTGGATTGATTCGAAGACAACGTCGAGCTAGCTCCTCACTTGACTTTTGAACACCTGCTCCCATCATTTGATCTCGTAGATTCTTTATGAGAGTGATAAACACCTCTGCAATCTCCCCATCAGTAATGCTACAGGCTGATTCTCCAAGTTCTGAATCCGTGTCTGAATACGACTTTCATATTGATTTCTCAATATGATCCATGCTTCACATGCCTTCGTAGTATGCTGAATGAGTCAGAACACTATCAGAAGTACTTGTAACAAGAGCACAGAGTGCATCTACATTTCTACGTTTCCATGCACGTAGAAGATCAGCATTAGTCATTCGAGCAGGATTATTTGGATCAAGTCTTTCTTGGGGCTCATGATCAATCCCAAGAACAGTCTCCAAAAGCTCATACAAATCAAGAATAGAAGTGATTTTGAACTTCCACAGGGTGTAGTTCGAAACATCAAGTTTACCTTTTGTGAAGGCTCGTGGCCGTATCTGCAA
>CM035412.1:18940909-18960909 GCA_020310875.1 Ceratopteris richardii
GTGGAGATGCCATGAAAGTTGGGGGGGGGGAGAGGGTGTATGGAGTGCGAGGAGGGAGGGGGGGGAGAGAGAGAGAGAGAGAGAGAGAGAGAGAGAGAGAGAGAGAGAGAGAGAGAGAGAGAGAGAGAGAGAGAGAGAGAGAGAGAGAGAGAGAGAGAGAGAGAGGAAAGAAAGTTTTTTTACGTCTATGACAGGCCAAAGTTTGCCTATGCGGCAAAAAATAAGATACATGATGCGGATATCATCTGACTCTCAAAGATAAAACAAGATCATAAAAAGTTAATACAATCTAGTCTCAAACATGGGTGGTGAAATACTAAGGATGATGGTGGGGTGAATGGAGCCCTATCTCTGGGGGTAAATGCATGTCTATATGCTTAGGGTAATACAATCATGACAATGCATCTGTCTACTAGCTCCATCCAATGGCAATGGAGGGATTCTGGGCTACTCGTTTTGCTGGCGCCTCACGATGTCAAGCTTGAATCTCCTCTATGTGATGATGGTATAGCCTCACTCCTCTGAACCCTGTGACTCGTGGTCGTCATCTAGCTCGACTCATCTTAGCTTGCTGTAGTGCCACTCCTCGTTGGGAATCGGGTGGGTTGGGTGTGTGGACCTCTGGAAAAAATAAGTGAGCTATAGTTGTCTCCTCTCCATTTGTGTAGTTGTATGTGTCAGTGGTAAGAGTGCATCCGTATGTCTCTGGATCTTTGTAAAGAAACATCCTAACTGTCTTTGATCTCGAGAGTCCATAATCTCTCCTAGGGTGGGCTGCCCTTTGAACAAACTCTCATAACTGTCTCTAATATGAGTGTATGCTTTGCGTTGACATATGAAATGGTCCTCACTCTCCACCTCCTCTTTACATAGTCTGCAGACCCGCCCTGCCTTGGGGACCCCACTGTGTCTCCCACTCTCGATCTCCAATGTTTGTGATGCGACGTTGAGCTGGCCAATCGCCACTTGTGAACTGTATGGCATATAGATGTCCATATAGTGTGGTCTTTGTATGAAATGCTGAGAAACTGGTCTCTATAGTTTCACATCCTCCCCTCTAAACTGGGTGATCTCCATACTCTCTTGATGTAGAGACTCCATAGGTCCTTTCTAAGCACTAGATTCCTCTCGCTACGAGAGAGGGGATAATAAGGTGAGTCGGAGTCGCTATGAGAGAGGTGATAGTAAGGTGAGTCGGAGTTGTACTGAAAAGGTGGTAGATGCTCCATATCCAGCCCATGTGTGGTGAACCAAGTTCCAACTTGTGAGTACCAAGCTCTATCGTGCCCACTTTCATATAGATATATAGTTGTCTCAAAAGCTCTATGAGTGAGTCTATCGTGGGGCAACTCCATCACCCTCTGAATGAAGCTTATTGTCTTGAATAGTGCCTCGAGGACCATGGGTGGTGTAGAGAGCTTTGCTTGGATGATGTCATGTGGTACGGTCTCCTTGCTACGAAACAAGCTTGAGATCATACATAGCTACGGCCTCTCAATCTGTGCCCATTGATCGACCGTCAAAACTTGGTGCCCATATTGTCGTTGAATACATCAAGACCGGGGTGACTAATGTGTCGAAAAGCCATCCCTTCTCAATGCTAGAGAGAAAGAAAGAACGAAAGTTATATTAACGTCTTCTAAAGGTCAAAATTGGGCTATGAAACAAAATCATATACAACTATGATATGCCAAGTATCTGTAGACAAAATAATAATAATAAGAAAGAAAACATCTAAAGTGAACTGAAATCAAAGCCTAACAATGTGCCGAATATGATGTGGTTCTGGCACCGCAAAAAATGACCACATAGTACAAGAAGCAGCTAAAATGAATAGACCGAAGAACAAAGTATGGGGTGGAGTGTATGAAGGATCTAATACATGGGTGTCCGATGAAGTAACCTCTACAAAATGACTTGCCAAGGTTGGGGGCATAGTACAAAAAAATCGAGATTTTTTCATAAAATAAAAATCTTTTAAATCTCGAACGATTTAAACGATTTATCTGTGATTTTTATTTTTTTCGATTCTTTTTTATTTTTTATTTTTGCTCTATTTTGAGATATTATCATGCATTATATCCATATTACATGCATTATATCTATATTACATGCATTATATATAAAGTTTATGACATATATGTATATATTAGAATGTTTTATATGTGTATATACAAAAATCTCCAAAAAAAAAAAATCACAAAAATTGCAAAAAATAAAAATCGCGATTTTTATTTTAAATCCCAGCGATTAAAACGTATAAATCGTTTAAATCCCAATTTTTAATCGCGATTTAAATCTCTTTGTTTGTACTATGGTTTTTGGGGAGGGGGGGGGAAGAGGAGGGGGGGGGAGAGAGAGAGAGAGAGAGAGAGAGAGAGAGAGAGAGAGAGAGAGAGAGAGAGAGAGAGAGAGAGAGAGAGAGAGAGAGAGAGAGAGAGAGAGAGAGAGAGAGAGAGAGAGAGAGAGAGAGAGAGAGAGAGAGAGAGAGAGAGAGAGAAAGAAAGAAAGACTTTTTAACGTCTATTAGAGGCCAAAATCGGCCTATGAGACAAAACATATACATCAGTATGATCCAATCCACTGTGATCCAAAACGAAAATAAAGTGTGAGTACTGCAAACGGGTATAAAAGGAGGGATAGTAGCTGGTATCAAGGGTGTGGGGTGCTATGGGTATGCACTCTATATGCTCAATGGGTGAGATACAAATATGATATGCATAGGGAGGGGAGGCTCGATGGTATCACAACCCCCTAAATGCCTGGAGTGGGTGTAGGATATAATGCATCGGTGGGTAAGGCATCATGGCGATCCTCAAAATGCTCTGGGCGTCCAAATCGATAGGGGTGCGCTGCTGACGTCTCTGTATCTCCATGTCATGGCGTGCGTGAATCGCCTGAATCTCTCTCTGATGTGGACGAGCTCTCCGGACAAGGGGTCTCGGTCGTCGACGCTGTCGTCTAAGCTCCTCTGCTCTGTGTAATGTGACACCCCGCATCGAGCTGGGCCCTCGAGTGTATGTGGGTCTGAAAAAATCTGTAATATAAGTCTGAGGGGGGGGGGTCAGGTGTATCTCCATCGGCTGCTGGAGGAGTGATGCGCGACGGTGCTGGAGCTCCACTAGGAAACGACCTAGAGGGCGTTGGTCCTCTGTCCCCAATAAAGCCCTGATCTCTCTAGGCCCCCTGAAGAGCTGTGGGTAGCGGTCTCTGATGTCCTCATATGCCTGGCATCTACATGTGTAGTGCTCCTCGTCCTCCACCTCCTCTCTACATATCCTGCATAATCGCTCATCCCTGGGGGTATGTGTGGCTCGCCCAATCTCAATCTCAAGCTGGTGTGATGATACTCTGAGCTACCCAATGGCCACTCTCTCTGCTGGTGCCATATATGTATCCATGTATCGTGGTCTCTGAATGAAACCATCCGCTGTCACAGTCAGGAAGTGCTCTCTGTAGTGTTGCCTCTTTTGTGGGAAGAGGCCCCCGTGGTGCTATCCATGTCTCCCTGACGTGTATCTGTAGTAGGTCCTGACGGATGATCCTATTCCTCTCCGAACGAGAGAGGGTAATGTGGGGGGAAGAGAGGTCATACTGAAAAGGGGGGAGATCCGTAATGCTCATGCCATGGTCTGCTAACCATCGGTAAGTCTGTGCATACCATACTCTCTCATGCCCTGTCTCTGCCAAATGTCTAGAGCTCTCAAATGCAAGCCTGGTGAGTCGGCTAGTGGGGAGCTCTCTGACTCTCAGAATAAAGGTCACCAACTGGAAGAGGGCCTCCACTAGCATCGGTGGTGTGCCAAGCTAAGCTCGTATAATGTCATGTGGAACGGAGGGCTTGCTGCGCAGCAAGCGTGATATCATGGTGATCTGGGGCCTCTCAATCTGCGTCCACATCGCCTCTGTGATCCCTGGTGCCCATACTGCTGCTGCGTACATCAATGCGGGTGTCACTAGAGTGTCAAAGAGCCACCCCTTAGTCCGGGGCTCCTGAAAATGTGTCTGAAAGCAGCGTCTCTCCAATCCTGCAAGTGCCGCATAACCTCGCGTCAATCTATCTCTCGGAGCCTGTGCCATGGAGAATACCCCTGTGCTGCCCGAGAAGGTGATACCTAGGTAGACGTAGGAGTCCACTACCTCTATCTGTCCTCCAACTGCTGTGAAAGAGGCGCGATGGCGTACTGTCCTGGAGGTATGGAAGATCATGACCTTGGTCTTGCCAAGGTTCACTGTGAGTCCTCTCTCCATGCAAAAGGTATCGAGCGCCTGTAAATGTGACTGCAACCCCTCCTGTGACTCTGAGAGCAGGACAATGTCATCAGCATATAATAGGATATGTACTGGCGTACCTCCGAGGTCTCCTCCTCGCCCTCCTGCTCGCTGTATATACTCCGTGATCTCGTTGATGTAGAGACCGAAGAGAGTGGGTGAGAGAGGGCAACCTTGTTTCACACCAATGGTGCTAACAAGGCTGTCTGATAGACCGCCGGGGCAGCGTACCCTACCTGTGACTCGTGCATACAAAGCGTGGATGGCCCATAGCATGTCTGATGGAAGCTGTAACTCCTGGAGCCTCCGTAGTAGTCTCTCTCGAGGGACCATATCGAAGGCTTTGCGGAAATCCACAAAGCAACAGTATAGTCTCTGCTTCCTCGCCTTCGCGCTCTCAATCAAGCAACGAAGCACGAAGATGTGGTCGATGGTGGAGAAAGTGCGGCGGAAGCCTGCCTGGCCGGGTGCTCTGATCCCCGCTGCCTCAATGTGTGTACTGAGCTCTGCCTCTAGTACTGCCCCATAGATCTTGGCCAGGATATGGCCTATCATAATAGTCCTGTAGTTCCCTGGGTCCATCATATCGCCGGACTTATGGATAGGCGTAATGGTATGCATAGTCCATGAGTCGGGTAATCCCTCAACCAAAGCACGGTTGAAGAGATGGGCGATCAAGTGGGAAACTACATCTGTTGCGTATATAAAGTGCTCTCCCTGTAGCCCCGTGTGGTCTGCAGAACGGCCATGCTGTAGCCTATGGATGGCCTGTCGTACCATGCCTGCTCTGAAGAGGGTGGATATCACCGGACGCGGTGTGGAAGGAATCGGTAATGGTGGCTGTCCTGGGACGTCATATAACCTCTGGGCGTAGGTGTGCCAAGTCGAAGGATCTGCTATGGGTGTAGGTGGAGGTGGCTCACGTAGTGCCCTCCACGCGGTGGCACAATCCCTACTCATGAGAAGGTCCATCAACTCTGCCTCCTGTCTCTCCTCGAAAGCTCGCCGCTTCCGGCGTGTGAGGGCTCGCATCTGTCGTCGTGCCTCCCTCTCTGTGATGGATCCCAAGATACTCTGTGCTCTGAGATGTCGGTATAGTCGCCTACACTCCTCATCGTACCATCTATTCTGGGGTGTATGCCCCAGCCGTGTCCGTGTCGGATGTGCACTGCTGTGGGTGGTGTATGGGAAGCTGAGAGTAGCGGATGTATGGAGGATCGAGGAGAAGTGGGCGGTGAGGGTGTCCAAGGAGGCAGAGGGATCAAGGGAGTAGATGCGCTCTCGAACATGGGAGCTATAGATATGTGCTAGCTCATGTCTAAAGTGAATGGTGGTACGGGCTCGTGGCTGTAGGGTGACGGGGTGGGGTATGCATGGTGAGCCGCGAATGGATAGGGCAAGATATGCGTGATCAGCTCCAATCGGTAAGGGTGGGATAGTGAATGAGGTGATCAGATGTGTCGCCTCCGGAGGTCCGATAACATAGTCTACCACACTGCCCCCCTGTGGTGTCGTGGGTGGAATGCAGGTGAGACCGCGCGAGGTGGGCAAGCTCTCCATCCCATTATATATAACGAGACGGTGTGCTGCTCCCATCTGGAGTAAGTGTCGGCCATATAAGGTGGGTGTGGCGGTGTCGGCTGAGGCTCTGAGTGTAGGCATGTCCTCTATGGTACGAAGCATCTCAGGGTCGTCAAAGTCGTAGATATCACACTGGTGGCTCTGAGTGCGGGCATTGAAGTCTCCTACAAGGAAGACTTCACCCATCCCGGTATACTCCATAATCGTGTCACTGAGGCAGTCATATGGCGATGTGGTGTCTGGTCCCTCCCCTCCTGATAGCTGCTCAGGGGAATGTGTGAAGCGTGAACCAATGGGTGCAATATAGCATACGGCGAAGTACACTGCTCTCTCCTCTGATAGCTACAAGCGTATCCACATGAAACGTGCCTCTGGGTCTCTGGCTACCACCTGTACCCTGTGCTGTAACGACTGTCTATAGAGCACGGCTACTCCTCCTGATCCCCGTGTGGTGTGCTGTCTCATCTGGCGGCGGTGAGCTGACTCCCACATATAGCCCTCAATCCTCGGTAGGCTCCTCCCCGGGCTCTCGTGTGTCTCTGTCAAGAAGATAATGTCTCTGCCCTCCATCACCTCCTCGAGGCGCCCTGGATGTGTCCATAAAGATCCATTGCAGTTCCAGACTGCAATGTGCACCTGGTGTGCTGTCTCATAGGCCGCGAATCCCTAGTCAATGGGCCGTCCATCAATGATGATCCGACCGTCTCTGTAGAGGGCACGATGTCCCTCTCGTCTGGCCTGGAGGACACGTGGCATGCATGCCCGTCTGTGCTCTACCTGCATCCGTGTGAGGTCGTCATCCAAATAGATGGGGGTGCCCGGTGTAGTGCGTAGTACCGCCCGTCGTCTGAGAAAGTCTCTCCTCCAGGCCTCATCTGAGAACTGAAGGATAAGTGCTCTGCTCCGTGTGGTGTCCCGTCCTTCTCTCCATACTCTGATGAAAGGGAGAGGCTCATCCGCGCAGTATCCAAGTAATGTGCACAAGCGACGCCCGTCCTGCTCTGGTGATCCGTCTGTCTCTGTGAGGCCGGAGACGCGAACATTGAGCCTGCGGGCCTGTCGCATCCGCTCCTCCTCAATGGTGGTATGCACTATGTGGATCTCCTCATGGTGGTTGTTCTTCTTTGCCTCCTGTCGAAGGTTCTTTTTGACAACCTCGACCCATCCATCTTTCTTAGTCTCAAGCTCGTTCTGCACCACCTCCATACACTCCTTCTTGATAGTCACCCGAATGTCCTCTAGATGTGGAGCGATCTCCCCCTCCTCGTGCATGCTGTCCAGTTTCGTTTTCATATCAGTAAGCGCAGTGTGCAACTCCTCCAGGTTCCGTGAGTGCTGTTTGCGGGTAGCGAGAAGCTCTTCCCGAAGGGATTCGTTTTCCTTCTCCAAGGTTGCCACCTTGGCTTCGAGGGCGACAACTCTACGGGTAACCCCGTTCAGTGCAAAATCTCCTTCTTTCTTGTGTTTTCCTATCAACTCTCGGAGGGCATGCTCTAAGGTGGCCAACTGTTCCTCCAGCTTGGGAGCCATGAGAGAGAGAGAGAGAGAGAGAGAGAGAGAGAGAGAGAGAGAGAGAGAGAGAGAGAGAGAGAGAGAGAGAGAGAGAGAGAGAGAGAGAGAGAGAGAGTTTAGATTAGTGGGGTTTCAAGTTTTCGGGTTGGACTTTAGCTTAGGTTAGGGTTAGGGTTTTAAGGTCAAAGTTAGGGTTAGGGTTAGGGTTAGGTCATGGCTAGGGTTAGGGTTAGGGTTAGGGTTATGTTTTTTTGGCATTTTAAGGTTAGGGCTTGAGTCGTATGGATGCATGATATTGATTAGGGTTTCGATCAGGATTGGGGGGGTAAGTGGCTTACGGCTGTGGTTGGAGCGGGGGTGCTGACGATTGTGGCGGGAGCGGGGGACGCGTTCGGCGGTCAAGTGGCGCAGTGGTTGCGGGAGCGGGCGGCGGGCTTGGTCGAGCAGGCGTAGTGGCGGGCAGGGGACGTCAGGGTGAGAGCAGAGCGGAGCGAGGCAGTCCCGGGTCAGGGGGAGAGAGAGAGAGAGAGAGAGAGAGAGAGAGAGAGAGAGAGAGAGAGAGAGAGAGAGAGAGAGAGAGAGAGAGAGAGAGAGAGAGAGAGAGAGAGAGAGAGAGAGAGAGAGAGAGAGAGAGAGAGAGAGAGAGAGAGAGAGAGAGAGAGAGAGAGAGAGTTTTTTTACGTCTATGACAGGCCAAAGTCGGCCTATGAGACAAAACATAAGATACATGATACGGATGTCATCCGACTGTCACAAAACTAAAGTAAGAGCATAAAAAGCTAATACAATCTAGTCTCCAACATGTGTGGTAAAATACTAAGGCTGATGGAGCCCTATCCCTGGGGGTATATGCATGTCTATATGCTGAGGGCAATACAATCATGAAGATGCATCTGTCTACTAGCTCCATCGAGTGGTAATGGAGGGGTGGAGGATGTGATACATAGGTGGAGCCGGTGCTAGAGCTTTCTGTATGAAAGCTATAGGATCTGCTCTCATCAGGGCTACTCGCTGTGCAGTCGCCTCGAGATGTCGCGCTCGGATCTCCTCTATCTGGTGATGGTATAGCCTAACTCCTCTGAGCGCTGTGACTCGTGGTCGTCGTCTAGCTAGACTCACCTCAGCCTGCCGTAGTGTCACTCCTCGCTGGGAATCAGGTGGGGGGGGGGGAGAGAGAGAGAGAGAGAGAGAGAGAGAGAGAGAGAGAGAGAGAGAGAGAGAGAGAGAGAGAGAGAGAGAGAGAGAGAGAGAGAGAGAGAGAGAGAGAGAGAGAGAGAGAGAGAGAGAGAGAGAGAGAGAGAGAGAGAGAGAGAGAGAGAGAGAGAGAGAGAGAGAGAGAGAGATTTAGAGAGAGAAACAAAGGTAGCACAAGTCTAAGTTGCTCTCCTTGCGAATTTGTCCGTGTGCAAATCTGGGGTGGTAGAGAAGAGAGTGGCATAATTGATGTTTGTATTTGCATTTTATAGAAATTTGAGCGACTAATGTTTTCTGTAGCAAGAAGTGAACAGTTCTCTCTTTTCGTGAGATGAAAGGATGAGCACATGTATCGGCCACCCATCCTTTGCTTCCTTTGTCCTCGATTGAGAATGACATCATTACTAATGTCTTTTGTATTATACATTTTTGTTGGAAACAATGTCAAAATAGCACAAAAATCCTAATTTCTAGCAACCCTAATTTATGGGTACTTAGCCAAATTTTGGTCACAGAAGGTAAAAAATTGTTACTAGCTCATTAGATATTGCTTGAGGAGAGCTTTCATTTGATATATAAAATTCAGTCATCAGAGGTCGAGATTGTGAGAAAACCCTAACCCTAATTTCTGTGCAAAAAGGGCTTTTACCTTATCTTGTTCCTCTCATCATGTAGATCAAGAAAAGCTACCTCATATATGCATCTGATGGCGCATTTACAAGATCACAGCCACTTTAGCCCTAAAAAACAATTTTTAGCGAATAAAAAATCCTATTGCACTTTTATGTGCTTTTCGCAGAATTTTTGCTTTTTTCAAATGTCTAATTTTAGTTTCTCACTTGCTAGGTCATGAATTTCTGATTTAGGGTTTCTGACACCCTAATTTCAGAATTAAGGTTTGCTGTAAAACAGTTCTAAACTGTTCATCTTCACTCCATTCTCACACACACACTTTCTACATAGCTTTTAGGCACTTTACATACAAACTCTTGTATCTTTCCCGAATTTCTGCTTAGATTCAGATTTTGTATCCAATTTCAGCATCTATTCAGTTTTGTATCATCTACACACATTGTAATTTGTCATTAATATTAAGATAGTGTAGATAAGCATTCTAGTTTACCGTTACACTTGGAAAATCTTGTCTATTCTCTCTATCTCTCACTCATTTCTTTTTGAGTATTAAGGTGTGTATACTAAGGTTCATTTGTTGGAAGATCCTATAAACTTGTGATATTGTTATTGAGGCCGATCCCACTTCCAACAATTTCAGTTTTTTGACCTTTGATGCATACACAAAGATATATGGAGTAGATTTTTTATTAAACAACAAAACAAACGGTGAGCAGTGTTCACATGTATGATGTTTTTACTCACATTGGTTCTAAGTCTAAAGAAGAACAATCCCATTAATAATCTTGGGCATTGCTTTAATTTATTATAATAAATAATCGAGCTCATATTTGTAATATCTTGCACCAAGGGTACATCACTCTCTTGTGTTGCCCTTGTCTCCATTTTACTTGGAGCTCCTTCAGTTCATTTGAGGCACTAAGCACCCATCCCATCATTGTAATCATTACAGGGGTTGTTTTGCATTATCCCAATGTTTAAACCCTCACTTTTGGGCACAATTTGGCACTAAGTGCCCTATCTTTGTAACATCAAAAGATATAAGAAAATAGTTTGTGTGCGCACTTTGGGAGGCTACTCTAAGTCCCCAAAGGTATCTAGAAGTTCCTAGGGTTACTCTAAGCCCCTTTACCCCCCTTCAATCTTTGATGCAAACTCTATTTTTATTTGCAAGTGTGGTGATCTAATTTCGAAGTTTTTCTACAAGGGAGACAATGTCTACCATTTCAAATGCGATTTCATCGAATATGTTGTACTTAACATCATTCACGCCTATGTTCATGGCCAAGGATAAAAGGTTGAATGGCAAAAAATACAATTTGTGGAAGGACACTATTAGGCTTACTTATACACAAACTTGTTATATGAAGTTAGAAATGCGATAGAACCCGAGCTTGATAAGGATAGTGACCTAGCTACATGGAACGTTTGGAATGTAAAAGATAAGTGAACCATATGACAACTATTGCTAGCTTGCGACGAATTAACGAAAGTGCATGTTACTTCTTGCGAAACTTCTCATGAGGCTTGGAAGATACTTCAAGATCTCTATAAGGATAAGACTCCCTCGAGAATTTACGTCTTAGAAGCAGAATTCCATAGTCTAGTCATTAGGCCCCAGATCCGATCACCCAAGGTCATTGCCACATTTGAAGATTACCAACTCAAACTCGCATTGTGTGGCAAACAAGTATCAAGTGAAGATATGGCTGTAAGGCTTCTAACATAGTACAAAGTAGAGATTTAAATCCTAGATTTAAATTAGGATTTAAATCGTGGATTTAAATTAGGATTTAAATCGTTTAAGTTGTAGAGATTTGAACAATCCAAAAAAAAAATCAAGGTTTTTTTCACTCCTAGATTTCTATCTTTTACATTTTTGCCTAGAGTACATGCAATATAAGGTAAGTAACCTTTTACAACCATGGAGCAAAGATGTTGATATATATAAAGGCATACCCATCTATCTACCTTGCATTAATTAATGATAGATCTTGATATTTTCTGTACTTGTCTACCTCTCTAGTTACTTTTTTTATTTATCTATCTACTAGCCTAACTACTACCTTCCTATATATCCATCCATCCATCTATCTATTATCTATTTATCTTTTCTAATAATTTTCATTGACCTTTCCTTCTTTCTATCCATCTATTTGTCTTCCTCTCTATGGTCTATTATCTATCTTTATCTATGTATTTACAGAAGAATCCACTCATTGAACTAATATATCTATCATTATTTGACTCAAGAATATAAGAATACAACAACAAAATGAAGATTTTATTGAAAAGAAAAAAGAGAAAAAAAAAAGATTTGAGACTTAGTGTGACACTCATGAACGAAGCTATGGCCCATGCTATTATTGATGATAGTGAAGAATCTACCCATCACTTTACATATAGTGTCCAATCAGAGAAAGATATATGGTGGTTAGGTGCTATTGAAGTACCTAAAGAATCCAATGATGTTCTTACATGGATTTTCAATAGGATCCCATGGATCACAGAGGTGATAACTTCTCAAATTCATGGTGCCAAAATCAATGTAGAAAGCCTTGGTGATTTTGAAGTAGAGTGGCACTTAGGTGGAGACTTAAAGACTATCAAATGCATGTTAGGGTGCAAACAAGGTGCATCTACTCTCTATCCTTGTCCGTATTGTACACGAGGTTATAAACGAACAAAGAGAAAACAAAACAACATAGATGATTTAGTTGATGACACAGATGCAACTCCATCTGTTGAATGGGATACACCTTTAATGAGGTGTCCCATGTTAGGTACACCTAATCGTGACATGTCAGATAAGGATTGGAATCCCATTATTCCATTCCCTTTAGTCAATGTCCACTTTTGCACCTTGCATGCCTTCATGAGAATTTTTGATAGACTATTGAAGCTCCATATAGAATACGCATTTGCCATGAAGCCAGTTGATAAATCTATTCAAGCTATAAAGAAATTGGAGGAACTTCTTAATTCAATTGGTTGTCATGGTGGAAATGTAACCCTAGTTGTTAAGAAAGTTGGAGAATCTCAAGATAGCTTGCAACAAGTGTCAATGACAGGGAATAAAGCAAGACATTTTTTTAGAAGAGGTAATAGCACTCAAAATAATGAACGTTATGAGCTGTGGAAAGACCTATGCATGATCACAACAGACAATGACTCTCAAGTTGATCTTTGTAATAAGAGAAAGAAAGTTTGGTCGAGCTTTGATAAGGTTGTAGGCTTAATGGGTCTGACTAGGTCTAGTGCTATTCAACGTCAAATGTTTCAAGAAACATTAGTGGAGTTCACCAAGTGTTTCATTCAATGTTGGGGAGAGAGCAATATAACACACTACATTGTAAGTGTAATCTTCTTCTACAAGTGTTCATTGCACTTACCTTTTTCCAATGTACTTAACAATTTTTAGCATATTTTGTTTGCACATGGAGCTTTTTTCATGCATCGATATGGGTCATTAGAGATTTTCAGTACCCAAGGAATGGAAAAGTCACACTACAAAGCGAGGGGTGTCTACTTCAAAAACACCCGACATGGTGGTGGCCCAATGCAATCAAACTACATGGAGGAGATGTTTAATTGGTTTTACCGCACTACATTCTCGAGAAAGTTTTTTGTGGAACGACTTAGGGATTCAAAATTGGCAAAACTTGCAAGAAAGATGCAACACAACATTGCCAGTGAGAAATGGAAGTCATCGTTAGGTCCTCTTCATCATGCTCAGTGGCGTGCAAGGAGACAACGAGAAGGCTCAGCTTGGAAGTAAAGTGAATTCGCTATTTCCCATTATGTGGTAATACATATGATTATTGTAATCTTGATTTCAATGTGTTATTATTTAATATATAATATTCTGTATGGTTTTAAACAGGTTTTGTCCGTTCTAGTGTGAACAAACAGTTTTTTAAAAAACTCTATAAATAGAGAGAACTCACTTCATTTCACACTTTTTGCAACTCAAGAGAATGGCACGCACCAAGCAAACTGCAAGGAAAGATCGCGTCTTCTTTCCTAGCCCTCATCTAGGGACACAACGCCCACCATGGTTGCAACCCCCCCAAAGGCCTCGAAGTGGTTCTCAGAGCACATCTGTGCCTGTGTCACAAGATGGCACACCACCTGGGAGCAATTCAGTGCGAGAAAATGAAGTTTCCAATAGACAAGATTATTACACTCCAGGACGATCAGAGGCCATTTCAGATGATGAGCCACCAATAAGGACACCCATCAAATCAAGACCCAAACAGAAGTTGATCAGAAGGAGTGTACCAGAGAGCGACGAAGAGTCATCCCCAAATGAGGAAAGCAACAATCAACCACCATGGAATGATATGCAAATACCAACGAGCCATAGGGTGACACATGGAGGTAAGACACTTCCACAAGGACAAGGGCAAATACCAACAGAGGAGGAAAGAGAGCAAAGTCAACAACCACATCAACAACAAAATGTGCAAGATGAAGCTGGGCCCTCACATCGTGTACATCGGAGAAAAAAAAACTATCAACCTCGACGTCGACCTCAACGCCAGCCAAACATACCTCCCAACCCAAGAGCTCCACAAAGACGAAGGAAGCACTGCAGGGCTTTTGCAGAGATACGACACTACCAAAAGTCCGTTGAACTACTCATACCACGAAGAGCTTTTGCAAGGGTAGTGAAAGAGGAACTACAAAGCTACCAAGCAGGTCTAAGAATACAAGGGATAGCACTTGAAGCACTTCAAGAGGCAGCTCAGGCCTACCTCATCTCCATGCTTGAGGACTCTAACCTCTGTGCTATCCATGCCAAGAGAGTAACCATACAACCGAAGGACATTCAGCTAGCAAGAAGAATTAGAGGAAATAACCCATGATGTGTATATTATACCCTATGATAGGCTACTTTGCGATGTAATACAATGGATAATAGAAAATTTTGTTTTGACTTATATTCTTTGTCTCTTTTTTCTCTCTCACTCTCTCTCTCTCTCTCTCTCTCTCTCTCTCTCTTTCAGTCAGTTATATATGGATTCAGTTAAACATGCATGCACTTGCCTATTGTTTTATGACTAGATATGTTCCTTTTCTACATACTGGTGTGCAACATGTCCTTTTCATACCAAAAAACCCCCAGCCACAGAAACGCGGGATTCAGCCCTGCAAAATTTTTGCACGGCTGAATCCCGCGTTTCTGTGGCTGGGTTTTTTTTTTGCAATATTTGGTCTTTGGTAAGCATAAGACATATGGTAGAGATGCAATGGTCTAGGTATTAAGAGGTTATACCCTATAGGAATTGAGATCTTTAGCTACTAAAGGCTGAGTTTATACCCTACTGAAAACTTCTGGTCCTGATAATACCAAAATCAATTGAAAATCTGAAATTACATAGTTTCCTATGTATTGTAGCACCTAAAAACACTAGATAAGGCCAAAAAAGCCCCAGCCACAGAAACGCGGGAAACAGCCCTGCAAAAATTTTGCAGAGTTGTTTCCCGCGTTTCTGTGGCTGGGGCTTTTTTGGCCTTTTTTAAGCATATAATCATACAGAGGACCAAAGCACAATACAAAGACCCCCAATTAGATACAATTTGTGGAGAGAAGATAAGTTCAATTTTTTAGCACATTCATATACAGAACTAGACAAATGATGAAAAAAAAAGTTTGTATTATCAAGACATTATATCATTTCTCAGCTTCCTTCAATTTCTCCACAACTTTCTTTCTCCTTTGGAGAGATTGAGGCAGCTGGTAAGTCAATACAGATCTTGATATTACATGGGGGTCTTGCATTCCAAGACTCATGGCGATACCTATTTGCCCTAATACTTTTCCTCTAAAATTAAGTCCTACAGTAGTTACAACTAAGGATTTCCTAACCAAAATGACACAATTAGTGCCTTGGGTAATTGTACATAAACACAAAATCTTGCTAAGGGCCTTCAAGCACCAAGTGATGAAGTGCCCATCGGGACTGTAGTCTTTGTGTATGATAACAAAATCATCCTTTGGCAACTTTCCGATGTAGTTTGCCAAGGATGCACCACTCCCACGAGAAGCTCGATCCCCACCAGACCTTGCTGCGAACTTGTCGAGCTCAATTGCTTCCTGTTAAGAACAAATGAGAATTCAAGCTCTTACAATGTTAACTTAAAATTATCGATTTATTTAATTCAATTACCACTTACATCATGAAGCTTGTCTTCTTCCTCCCCTCTTCCAGGGGCATCAAGATCAATGCTAGAGTGGGCCATGCCACTCTGCTCTGCTACATGGGATGTAGGAATTTTTTGCTTCAGTATCCTCT
Organism: Ceratopteris richardii; assembly: GCA_020310875.1. Classification (NCBI taxonomy): domain Eukaryota; kingdom Viridiplantae; phylum Streptophyta; class Polypodiopsida; order Polypodiales; family Pteridaceae; genus Ceratopteris; species Ceratopteris richardii. The sequence goes on from CM035412.1 coordinate 18,956,401, forward strand.
CCTGTGCTTCACTGAACTCCTCCTCTGTAGTAGAATTGTTGTCATCATTTAAAATATCAGCACACACCATTGATATGGTGTCTGCCACAGAATCCCCAAGTGGGATGGACTTCTTTTCAAGTATGTCAGATGTGTTGTCAAGTGGAACATCTGACATTGTGGAGAAAATACTCAAGCATTCATCTAGACGTAGACCGAATGCCTTCTCAATGTCATGGAGTAAAATAAATTCCTTTCCATCCACAACGATGCAGGAGAGATATTCAAGTTCCACCTCTGGTAATGTGGGCTCAGAGGGGTTGAGATTTGAAGGGGGGGCCTCCTCCATGCTTGATTGCACATGTAGTTTATCCTCAACACCACCAGGGAATTCTTGGTGGATTGTAATGCTTTCTTTGGAAAAATTTATGGCCTCTGGTTGAGGCTCATTCTTCTCCTTAACAAAACCCCCAGTGGCAAGGTTGGGGAGCTCAACAGGTGTAGGTTCCGGCTCCTCATTAATAATAAAATATGTTGTTGCAGTGTAGGATAGGTACTTTGTACCCATCCTCTTCTTTTTGTTAAGTTTTTTTACTAATGGCACAGAGTCATCTAGTAAGTGCCCAGCAGTTTCCGCAATTGCCATGAAGCGCTTAAGGCGCTTCATGAAGGCTTCATCGCCTCTATGTATGTAGAGTAGAAGGTCACATGGAACCCATTTACCCTCATAAGGCGGTATTTCTATAGAAAAACGCAAGATGTAGTACTCAAGGAACTCTATGATTTCCTTGAGCACATCAGAGTTCAGTTGAATTGTTTTGTCTAGATCAGGGACCCTAGACAGTAGGTCATACAAGTGGTTCTGACCTTTGAACTCAGTTGATTCCAAGAACTCATTGAAGAGTTCACGTGGACGTTTGAGTTGCAGGGTACTGGAGGATGCGGCAGCCATTGCGCGTGATGCTAGCTTGTGTGCGTACTCTGCTAGTGATTGTAGCTCTTCTTGGTTGCAAAAGTGAGAAATGAGAGAATAAGTGTTGCTTTTATAGTAGTTTCAAAATTTTAAAGTGAGTGGGACCCATTTTAAAACTAAAATTGATACCTTCAAATAAAACAATCATGCACAGAACTCTCAGAAAAAAAACTTTTGCTCATAAAAAGATTGAACAGAATCATTAACCAGAATAAGATACACGACAACACAATAGAAAAAAAAAATTCTCAGGACTTTAAAATTATAATAAATTGCCATTGGAAAAACCAAAGATTTGGCAAATTGTACATCATATTGAGATCAAAAAATTTTACATGCTACATGTCTTGCATGTTAAATACATTGTTGCAGATGTAGGATTATAAATGGAACATAGGTGTGTGTACACTGTAGCACTCAAATAGTCCTTGAGCTATGACAATGAAAGTTGAGTTCCATCCACACTCCATTCAAGGAGGACTTTAATTTTATCCTCCAACCTCTTACCAATCTGCAGACAAATAGAAAACTTTAAATGAACATATTTGAGTGTAAGAATTTGTATAAACAAAAGAAGAAATACCATATGCTACTTACCTTATGCCCTTGTATTCTGAACTTTGATTGATCCAGATCCTCAAATCCCATGATTACTAGATGTTCTCTCACGTTGGAAAGAGTCCAATGATGATTTACTGAAATAACTTCCATTTCATTGTTGGGTAGATTTATCTTAATTTCAAATGAAATTAAAACACCCTCAGAACTTTGTAATGGTATCCATTCACCAAGTTTACACATCCAACGATCATAATAGAATCTAATGTACAATGAAGTACGATGTTTCAAGTATCGAAATCCTATGCCTGTTGCACCAATTTTACAAATGTATCTATCCCCTTTGGTGCATCCTTCTACAAGTCCCCATTTTTCACCTAGCAAACACTCTACCTGCTCATACGTGATATCTTTTAACATGAACATTGTTGACGTCTCTAGAATTGTGAATATCTGAAATAAATGTACAAAACAATGAACAGGAACACACCAATGTAATCCTATAGATCTTGAAACTCTTGTAAATTTCAAAGAGTTGTGTATGTCCATCACCATCTTATGCTTCAAAGATGTTAATGTCCATACATAAGGTTGCGGCCACTCAAGCTTTAAGAGAGAATCTACCTTAATCATCTCTAACTTGCCAAAATCATTTGATGAAGAGGGTACAACATATGTATGTGTGTAAAAGAAAACTCTCTCACATAATAGCTGAGCAGGACGGGCTTGTGGAAAGACTATCGACCCAACATCTGCATGCAATGCTTGGAAAGTACCTGTAAGACTATGAAGTGGTTGTTCTTCCACCAAGGTAGAAGGAAATATGTCTACAACAAAAAAATACACAACTTAGCTAGGTATATTCTGAAATTTGGACAAAAGTCAATGAGTAATACTTACAGTTGATAGGATATCTCATTTTGTTTGAGTTTTCCAATTTCATGGTTGACATTGTGAACACATGTTGTACAATGGAAACAGTTTCACCATTTTTGATCTTTTTGAAGCCTAGTAACTTCCCTTTCCAATGAAGATCCAAGTTTCCACGATCTCTCACACGGTGAGGACCAACACCAGAGGGTTGCATGTACACCCATGCACCTTTGCAGAACTCCTGTCCTAACCAAAATCCTTCTGGAGCCTTAATATTGTGACATTTTATCGCGATAACTTCATCTTTTGGACGTCTATGAGATTTAGGTTTCTCCATTGGAGATCAGGCTATGGAAATGACAGTAGGAATTCAAAGAAGATGATGCATAGAGAAAGAAATGGAGATGCAGGAGCTGCAATGGTGTGCTAGGGAGAGAAAGTAGTGGAAAGAGATGACTTTTTGGGACCTGGGTATGAAAATGGGAGGTTTTGGAGGGAGAAAGTTGCATTTTGAGTTATTTTTGAAAAAGTCACTTTTTTCACTTCAGTTCATGCACGGATTTTGATTTAGAACCCAAAAATAGCACTTTTGATCCTAAAAAGTGGTTGGGGGACCATTAAATGGTGTTATGATGAGTTTTATAACTTTTTGAAAATTTTGAATTTTTGGGCCCAGGTAAGTTACGAGATTCCTTTCTCTCTCTAGAGGCAAAACCTGAACATAGGGGAATCCTGTCCCCTCATCCCCCTTCAGCCTAGTGATTTATAGGCTATAGACTGTGTCCACCACCCTCCTCTCATTGGTCCATCACTAATCACTCCTTAATCCAAAAGGCCCATGCAGGGTTCATTTTTTTCCCTAATGTGGAACACATGTTTCATATCCATGGAACACATCATGCTTTGGTTTCATTTTTGGACTTTGATTTGCAGAAGAAGCAAAACCCTTCACAAAGTCAAATCCTAAAGTGATTTTGGTTTTAATTTAATCCAACGACAAGGATTTAAAGATAATAAAGCACATAATTCATACTAGCGAAGTGTACATGCTGATTTTTGTGCTTTTTAGTTCAGCTTTTGAGTTGACGCTTTTTAGTTAAGATTTTGGAAATTTTCGTGGAGCTACACAAAGCTATATAAAGAGGGTTTATGAGCACACTTATTATCATCCACTTGTGATTACACACAAGCTCTAGGGTTTTGAGCTAGGAGGTCATCTTAGAGGAGTATATGCAGATTTGGAGGCAACTTTGAAGGCTTCCCTTCATCTTCCTCATATTAGCAAAGTGTGCAAGTTGATTTTAGTGAGTATTGACGTTTAATTTGTGGTTTTTTGCACATGTTGCTGTTGTACTAGGTCTTCGTCTATTCGTTCAACACTTGAAGGTTACATAGCTGCTGCTCATCATCAGAGAAGATAAAATTCAGATTAAGGTTTGCTGATTTGACTGTCTATAACAGTCCATTCACTTGCAATCGCACGAATTCTCTTGCCCATTACTTCTTAGGCACATTCTCTCTAATTTTTGTACTTAGAACCCTTCTCTTTCAGTCTATATTCTGTATTGTATCATTGTACACATTGTACATTGTCATTAAGCATTTAGTTTGTGTGTAGTTAGCATTCAACTGCCACACTCAAATTGTCTCTTATCTAATCTCTTGTTATTCATCTCATTTTATTTGGTCAAGCTGTGTTTGTGTTAAGGTTCCAAGTGTTGAAAGATCTTGGATTACCTGTGATTATTATTTGGGCCTACCTCACATCCAACATTTGGTATTAGAGCTAGGTACACATACATCCTTGTTCCCAAGATGAATGACTGTAGAGATAGATTGGAACAAGAAGACAAACTTGATGGAATGTCCAATTATCCATTGTGGAGTTTCATGATGATGAATTTGCTAGTTTCCAAAGTCTTGTGGAATATTGTCAATGGCATATCCAAGGCCAACACAAGTTGAAGACGATGATGCTTCCTCATCCAAGAAGCCTGCTATTCAGTTTTTTGCAAAGGAGACTGAAAAGGAAGGAGAAGTAGTTCTGTCAAAATCCAGTAATAAAGAGAAGCAGATTCAACCATCAAAAGAGCAATCCAGATTGAATTCTAGAGATGCATAAGCAC
>CM035412.1:18975909-19120909 GCA_020310875.1 Ceratopteris richardii
CAACCTGCTATGAATAGTTAAAGTATGAGCTGCTGATTAAAATGATATTACTCGATCAACCTGCTCTGATACATGTTAGGTTTTTATATTTTGAGACTGAACATGAATTCAGACATGAATAACAGAAATAATCAAATTTATGAACAGAATAAAAAATATGTATGAGAGAGAAATGAATCAAAGAGATATAATAATGAAATGGGATGTACGAAATAAATTATCTGAAAGTATACATAGTGAAAGAATACAGTCAAAAAATACATCTTCAAAGATTCACTGATTTGAGGTATATATCTTGAAAGCCGCATCAAAGATCATCAGAAGAGTCCTGATTAGAAGCTGCTATCAATGTTCTAACATTAATCTGAGCTCTGAACTGACTTATGCCTTGAAAGTATCCTAACTATGAAAGGTATGAAGATGGAAAACACTGTTCCTCCACCTAAGAGGTCGTATAGAAGCTGTGCCATCATCAATAGAGAGCTGAACATCTGAAGCGAAGCAAATGCTATCATATATATCAAAGATGGGCTGTGCAGCTGATCTATCTACTCTAAATACTTCTGCAGCTGCGTATTATAAAAGCAGAGTGGTTTGGCTTAATAGTGATGGGTTTTTAAAGATAGACTACTTTGCCCAGCTTTTGATCTTTGCCACATGTCACCTGCCCCACAAAATTTACGTGACTATTTGGTCCTCTTCATTCTTGGCTGGTCAGAAGTCTGTTTTTAAAATCCTAATGAGGGTTAACCTCCCACATTGGAAATGCATAAGAACGTCAGGTCTTCCAGACTTATTTGTACGTGAAAATGGATGAGATTTTCCAATCGCCTCTTCATAGAACAATGGGTGTCTTCATAACAGTTTAAATATAAGCTCTCACTTTGAAACGAGTCGAGTCCAAGCTTTTCATGGATGTTGATTATCTGCAAGTTAAATTTTGGGAATTTACGAAAAGAAATAGAGTTGTTTGTTAGTTTTAGACATTGCATGGGGTAATTTTGATGTTCCTTTTTCGGGTTAGGTTTTGTCTGCAAAGAATATCACTTCATAGATCCTTGGGTTTCACCGCTGCATGTATGTTTATTTTCTTCAATTAAATGATTATTCACCTTCACAAAGGAAAAATGTTCAGAGAAAAAAAGCAGTCTATAAGCAGAAAAAAAGAAGACACTTTTTGGAAATTAAAAAAAAAAAATAAAATAAAATAAAATTCACTGAAGGAATTTTTAGTGCAGTTACAAGCATAAGATTCTCTTCGGAGTAACTGCTTTGCCAGAAGTTACCTTTGTTTCTGTCTTCTGGAGCCTTTTTTGCTTTTGAGTTACCATTGGCACTTGATGGTTCAAAGAATTAAATGTGTTGTAGCTTGTCAAAATATTCAGGTTGCTGAACTCCGAAAATTGATTTCAGAGGAGGTGTCTTTGCCTCTTGAGAGACTAAAGATTATATTCAAGGGAAAAACTTTGCTAGATAATCACAAAGATGCCTCGGCATCAATAAAGCTAACTGATGGGGGTATGCTTACAAAACATTAATTTTAAATTGGCTATGTATGCAAACAAGCATTCATTAATGGATGCGGTGGTCCAATGGAATGCAGACTCAATAATTGCCGTAGTTGCACCCAAAGCCCCTCCAAAGCATGTACAGAACCGGGATGGATATGATGATGATGATGATGATTTGGTATGCTTCTTTTTTCCTTCTGTGACTTCTCGAATGAGTGATGGTTCCAGAACAAGATTTCATGCATGGAGTTCTCAAATGATTGTGCATGTTTTGAGAGGCAGATTATATTTCTTATCCTCGTAAAAACTTTATTCTTTTATCTTAAAGAAAAAAAGAAACCCTTTCTCCATTTCTTCTTCCCCTTACCAACTGTTGAAGCTAGGGTTCTTTTAATTGATAAACGTGTCAAATCTTGAGAAGTGTAATTTATTGCCACCGTTGCCTTTGTGTGCCTTTGATCGTTGCAGCGCTTCAAGGTCCCAGAATCAGCATCGCAATTTCAAAAGTGGTTTATTCACCTTTTAAAAGAAAAGTTAAAACTACCAGGTTCACATCACTTTTAATTGATGGTTTTATGCAACCCTGTGAGAATTTTGATCCAGTTATCATATGCCTTTGATGAGGCAGACTTTTTCTTGATTCTGTTTTGCTCTATCAGTCTACGTGGTTGGTTCATCTTTTTTGGATGGTTTATGCTTGCACCTCTGGCATATAAATGGGATATAGGGCCACTATATGTAAGTTTTCCTACAGCATTGTTGAAATTTGAATATCATACAAGTTGATTGTATTTTAGATCAACAGGAGCTTGGCCAAGTCTCCATGTAAAGTGGTGCATCTGAGCCCATGCATGACTGAGGGTTCTATGATTTGCAGATTCTTGCAACTGCATTTGCTGTGATATTCTTTAATTTGGGAAAGAGACAAGAAGGAGAAGTTAGGTACCTTACATCTTTCCATGTTTATATCATGGCTGCAGTCTAAGATTTTGTTTTATTGAGGAGTTCTTTCTAACATGCTTGTGTGATTCTCATTAGATTTAGAGGCTTTGCTACTGATTTTATGATATGTTTTCAGCTTACGGCAATCAATGGTTCTGATGGTGTTTTATGCAGTGCATACTCAGTTTTCAATGAGGGCTTCCAGGAACTTCCAGGCACTTTAAATGCTGAAAGGTTGGATAGAGATATCAGAGCAGGCCAATTTTAGTGGCCGGTATTTTTCCTGCGTGTTATCTTCGCTTTTCATAAGGGCCAGAAAGGGAAGGTGGCTTATGATGGAGGGCTTTTGTTTGGTGGTGCACCTGGAGAAGAGTAGTTGCAAGGTTTGTCAAAGAGTTATGTTTTTCTTGAAACAGTACCCATACTGAAGCTTCAGATGAGGTGCTCAGAGCTGGAAATGAAGATGTGCTTATTCGGCTTCAGATGTAAGATGTTCATAGATTTCATTGTTTAGTAAAGAAATCTAGATGGAATGTAAGTAATAGCATTTTTTCACAGATCAAGAATGTACAGGGAGCATGAACTTGCACCTACTTTTAGGGCTTGAACATTGGCTGCACCTTGGCGGATTTTGGGCCTGGATTATTGCTGAGTGAAAGAGTTTTTCTTATAAGTGCACTGTGGAGAAGATGAATTCCATCTTGGAGTTCAAGATACTATTATGAACTCTATTTGCTGCAAGGTACAACTACTCTAGGGTGATATTAGAACATATATTCAAGTAACAGCATTTTTAAATAAATGCGTTGACTATGTTTCTTGACATTTTATCGCCCCATTATTCATAAAATGATAAAATACTTGAATTTCTTTTTCCATGTACAAGGCTTGTTTTTTCACTATTTTGATCTTTCTAACTTTGATTTTTCTAAATATAACTTTGAGATATAATGCAGTGCTCCCATTTTATCCTCTATTGTGCCTGGACAGTATCGTTCAAAGATACTAATGTCTTGAAAAACATGCAATGACTTATGCATCTGTTCATTCTTGTTTATAACTTTATCATCATACAAGGACGCGTTAAAACATTAAAAATAAATATTATGAACTATAGGCTACAAGAGCTACTATGATATTTGCTCTAGCAAGTAAAACGTTATTAAACCATCATATGGCTATTAGCTAGTCACATTCTCTACAAATCTTTCTAATAAGCATTGGACATTGAATGAATGTAAAAACTTATGCTTGATAGTTGTCATAGCACGATTTTTTACTACCAAAATTGTCCTTTCTTGTACAATTGTATACCATGGCATTGTTGTGATGAAGGTGAAAGTGCAACATCTGAGAAAATTACAAGGTGGTTATATGTATTTGAACCCACCTCTATGTCGTGATTGTATATTGTCCTAATTTTTTTTTCAAATTTATTTTACCTTCATCTCGTGAGGCTCTTAAGGTCTCACTTTGTGCTTTGTCAATAGGTGAGTTCCTTCTCGAAGCTTGGTTTTAGATTGCTCATTTGGAGTTTGATGCTCATTTAGAGCTTGGTGTTGAGGCTGCATAGGTAGCTCATATAGAGCATGTTGTCACTTTTGCTTTGTCATACTTAGCTAACTCTTGTAAACCATAACGATATACATCTTGTGGGATGATTCATTTAGATATTTGATGATTAGTTAGTGTGCAGTCATCTTGACTTGTGTGATGCTAAAATGCATAAATTTCTTGACGAACATGTTGATGGCAGCATACACACTTGGCCTTGCCGATAGTTTGATGATTGACATAGAGATGGTGTTTGGGAGCCATGTAAAAACTTCTTAAGTTCATGTATCTATTATATGGCAGCTTGATTCATGTTTTCTTGAGTGTAGAGCATCTTGAGATGCATGTATTGAATATTCAATTCTTTGTAGTTGTAGGTTGATATATCAAGAATGAGGAGTCTGAAATCTCTTCTTTTGTTCTTTGTATATTCATTACTACATTGTTCTTTGTAGTCTTTTATGGCTTATTGGCACATAACCCTTTATGTGGGAGTATGTTGAGGGGACAAAGGTCCATGTTTCTTGATTTTCATGTATAAATCCATGTATGCATATGCCTAAATACATCAATGTATACACATACATACACACACACACATATGAACTTATGTATGTAGATACATACCTACCTACATGCATGCATGCATGCATACATACATACATGTTGCCTCTTTGCATTTCAGTGGGTTAAGGCTATTATGAAGTCCATTATGTGCTCTCTTCCTTAAGTTATACTATACCACAATCTCTAGCTCCTTATCTTACTTTCCTTCTAATAATTTTACCGTTGCGAGACCTACATTGAAAGCTCTATCTTGCTTCTACTTATGCCACCGACTTGTAGGAATATCATGAAAGATTTCTTTAGCTAGCTTTTTTTCAAGTGAGCAATGAATAAGCGCTCAAATACAAGAAGTATCTCAACTTCTATTGAGGTAAATGGATTTCTTAAAATATATGTGAAAGTGAACTATGCACGAAAGCGTTGTATCTGTTTGTGCCTTGAGAGCTGAACTCTAGTTGCCTTCAGAGTTGAACTCTAGTCCATGATACATAGTAAGTACTTTTATTTTCATCTTTGATTCATCATGGAACATTCTTGAGCGATGTATGTGTAAAAGGAAGTTTGTTTCAAGCTTTGTTGCTAGATATCTCAAACATACACCAAAATATCAACCCAACAATGGTAGTCTGATGGTTTAAAATGTTGAGTACTATGTGATTCCCAAAAGTTCATTACTCATGGACACCGTTTTATACATTTATGTGGTCTTCCAAAAAATCACAAACATGCTATAACATACATGAGATTTGATTTGAGCTTTCAAGTTTTGACATACATGAATTTGGATGTTGATAGAGGATGAGAAATACAAGATTTTCCTCACTAGAGATGCACAAGAATTAGGATACAGGAGTCCATAAAACAACATTTTGTGAGCACAAGATTACAAGAACACAAAACTAGGATATAAAATAGAATATGACTAGAGAAAAAATAGAAATCAATAGTTTAACAATGCTATCTTGGTCCCAAAAGATTGGGGTTGGAAATCCCATGAGCCCCAAAGTTTGACAGAGGTCTTCTATATTTGTACCAATTCAAAGGATAATTGAGGATGCCCTATAATTCTGATTGACAATATAATTGATGATGATGCAAGCAAGAGGTTTAGGACATTCCACATTGAGAAAAGTTATGACACAAGGAGGGTACATTCACATGGATTGGTCAATGATTGCATGGGGTATTACTAAGAATGTATTAGTATGTTATGAAAATTTGATTCACATACTTGATCATGGAATGTTTGTGATATCACACCCTACTCTAGTATTGAATCTCATGTTTTGTTATTGGATCCAAGTTTTTTAAAATGGATTCTTGAGAATTTATTTGAGTTATTTTTTTGCTTTAAATATATAGCTCCCCCATCATTCCTCATAGTGGCCTCTTGAGACTCATCTCAAGGATCCCCAACTACCTAATGTCCCCCCACTTCCCCCTTTTGTCACAAAGCAGGAGATAAGGAAGAGAGCTCACTCACACACACAGATTGAGGCAAGCAAGAATGATCTTCTTCTTCTTCTATTATACAAGAATGACCTAAAACAACAATACAACTAGTGCAATATATAAAGAACAATACATAAGAAAAATCCTAATGTCTGCGAATGAGTGAGCTGACAAGAAACAAATGTGCCATCACTCTCCGTAGATAAATCTAGTAAAGGTCAATGAAGTATCCCTAACATATACTGGCATGACCACTTTACATGTAAGAGAAATGAAAAAGTGATATGTGTCATCCAAAAACATCACATGTTGAGCTTGATATCTCAACACTCCCCCTCAAGCTCAATGTCATGTTTGGTAAACCAAGCATTTTCCGAAACTTCTTCAACTTCTCAGCTTCAAGTGCTTTAGTGAAAATATCAACAACCTGCCCATTTGTCCTCACATAGACAATGTGAATATCACTTACTAATACCTTTTGCCTGATGAAATGATAATGCACCTCCATATGCTTTGTTCTAGCATGAAAAATAGGGTTTCTGCTAACTGTATGCTGCTAAGATTATCACAGTAGATGATGATAGGCTTTTGCACTTCCACACCTAAATCTGCAAGTAGCATTTCTAGCCATGATGCTTCACATGTTGCCATTGCAGCACCTCTATACTCAGCCTTCGTACTCGACAAAGCAGTTGTGGATTGCTTCTTAATCCTCCATGTAATAGTTTCACTTCCAAGTGAGAATAGAAAGCCACTAGTAGATCTTCTATTGGAATATTACTAGCCCAATTTGCATCGATGTATCCATAAACTTGCAATTCTGCACTAGCTTCATAAGACAATGCATAATCCAAAGTAGCATTCACATATCGTAGAGTGTGTCTCAAAGCATCTAAGTGTGGTTTCCTGAGAACGTGCATAAATTGATAGTGTAGCTTAGATCAAGCCTTTTAATTGTGAGACATGTCAAACCTCCCACATTTTTCTTGTGCATAGTAGCATTTTCCAATGCTTCACCTAATGTAGTATCCAACTTCGAATTATGATCTAATGGCATAAAAATTGGCTTACAATTGGCCATACCATACTTTTACAGCATACTCAAGGCATATTGCCTTTGCGACATCCATACACCTGTTTTTGTATGTATAAACTCAATGCCCAAGAAATAGCACAGCACACCAAGATCTTTCATATCAAATTCCTGCGTAAGGAGTTGCTTTACCTCTTCAATGCTTTCTTCATTATCACCACCTACAATCAAGTCATCCACATAAATAGCCACAATCGTGATGCCATCATCACCCTTCCTTGCATATAATGAATGATCTGTATCATACATGGAAAATCCAATGGTGGTTAACTAATCAACAACCCTTGCATGCCAAGCATAAGGGGCTTGTTTAAGCCCATACAAATCCTTTTGCAACCTACAAACATATTTTGGGTGCTTTGAATCCTCATATCCGTGTGGCTGGTCCATGTATACTTCTTCCTATAACTCACCATGTAAGAAAGCATTATTCACATCCATTTGATGGTTCATCCTTTTGTTGTAGCTAATGCAACAAGTGCTTCGATAGTAGACATTTTAGCTACATGGTTGAACGTTTCCTCATAATCAATGCCATATGTCTATGCATATCCTTTTGCTAACAAACTTGCTTTATACCTACTTATGCTACCATCAACATTGTGCTTTACCTTGTAAACCCACTTGCAACCTATGGGTTTCTTTCCTTGCAGCAATGGAACCAGCTTCCATGTTTCATTCCCATAAAGTGAAGCCATCTGCTCATCCGTAGCTTTCTCCCAATCTGCATTTCCAATTGCATCCTCAAAACAAGAAGGTTCACCATCTTGCATTACCTTGGTCATGTAGGCACAATGACGAGCCATGTAGCTGTCATGTGTCAATCATTGCACTAAATTCCACATCCCCCCAAATCTTCTTGGTCTTGGGTCACTTCTCCTTGTATGATTTGCATGTGCTTTTCTTACTCTTGGAGTCTTCACAAAGGGTTCCTCATCAAGGCTCTTTTCTAAATCGCTTGAATCTCCATCAATGTCTTCAAAACCTGTAGATGTTTTCCTACCAACATAAAGCTTTTCCTTACCTTTCTTCAATGTAGTTGATGAATTTTCTGGACTAAAATTTCCATGCAATCTTCCACTCCATGGATTTGAGTTGGAACTATTGTTTGGTAACACACAAGGTCCACTCAAAACATGAGATTCTACACTTGATTTTTTAGCATTTCCTTTGTCATTTGAGTCAAGATTAAGTCCTTTGGCATATGCATAGAAGCTTGACATTTCATCAGACACCACATCTTTGCTTAGCTTCACATGTCATATGAGTGGGTTATAACATTTATATCCCTTTTGCTCAAGGGAGTATCCAATTAGGATACATTCCTCTATTTTTGTATCAATATTAATCCTTCATCTAGAACATGTACATATGCAATACAACCAAATACTTTCATATGTGATAAGTTTGGCTTTTTACATGAAAACTTTTCTTCAAGTGTAACTTGATGTACAACAACAGTCAGAGTTCTATTCATGATGTATATAGCAGTGTCCACACATTCTGCCCAATAAAAATATGGCATATTCTTCTCAGACATGAAGGCTCTTGATATTTTTGTAATATGTCTATTTTTTCATTCAATAACACCATTTTGTTGTGCTGTGTACCTGCATGAAAATTGTTGCCAAATATCATGACTTTTTAGAAACCTATGGAACTCATTTGACATGTGTTCAACTCCTCCATCAATTCTTAATGTCTGGATATACTTTCACGTTTGCTTTTCCACCATAACCTTAAAATTCTCGAAGTGAGTGAACACCTCACTCTTCTCTTTCATGAAACATACCCATACTTTTCGTGTACGGTCATTAATGAAAGTAATAAAAAACCTACAACCGCCCATAGATGTGGTCTTTGCAAGACCCCAAACATCTGTATGTACTACCTCTAGCACATTCTCACTAACATGTTTGTCATGCAAAAATGATGCTCTTGACTGATTACCAAGTTCACATGTTGCACATACCTTTTGCATCTCTACAATCTTGAAATTTGGTAGTCCATTGATAATTTTTGGAGTAGCTTGGGCCTCAATAACAATTAATCACAGGTTTGCATAATCTTCCAACACATGAACCTTAGCATATACACATTAAAACTCAAAATGAAGATGAGCGAGCGATAGAGAAAGATAGACAAGATTTTTCAAAGTATACGATAAGCTAAAATGCTTAGCTACATTAACTTATATTCCAATGTCAAATTACAATGTGTGAATATGATACAAATTGACAATATTGGAATCTAAGCAAAAATAGAAACTAGATAAAAGAAATCATGTGCCTAAGAGGCTTAAAGAGTGTGTGCTTATGTGAGAGAATATGGAGAATATGAACAATTTAGAACTGTTCTATAGCAAATCCAAATTTTGATTATCTCTAAATAAGAAGCTAGTGAATGAACAAGTAGGAACAGATGTAGGCTTGTTACTCATAGTATGTTGGTTGACATGAACTCCTCCAAGTATTCTAGATGTAGAGAACATCTCTTCCAAGAGTCTAGGAACTCTTCCTCATGTAGAGGACCTCCTTGATCTCCTCCCTAGCTTGTGTGTAGCCTTAGATGATTGATGAAGATATTGAATTATGATCCTTGGCCTCTTTATATAGAGTAGTATGTCATCCATGAATTTACCCATCATAAAGAGCTACGATCGTAAAAACAAAAGCATCGCGAAATCCACGAAAGTGACATCCGAAAAAATATACTTCTAAAAAAAGGTTCTTCGTGGCTGAGTTGGGTTGTTCGTGGGTTTTGAACCCGGGTGGGTCGAAGGAGAGATAGTTGCTTTATCCAAGGCACCAAGCACTTTACCTTGAAGGAGAAGCTACAAAAAAAGCTTCTTATGTTGTAGTTTGAAGAGGATTTTGAACCTTTTTGACATTGTTTCCAACAATCCCCCCTTCAAAGTAATAATGGCACAAGGTTCAATAACTTGTAAAACTTCTAATGTCTACAAATATCTCTTAACTAATTTCCACTGAATCTTGAGCAACTTCGAATCCAAGAATGACTACATAACTTCTGACTCATCAACATCTAAATCAGTCATTGTTGCAGAGAAAAGAAGCACAAAAGAGGAGCCCCAAAATTTTCAAATTTATGAGCATAAATTTTCTTCTTCAAAATCCTAGGAAATTCTCTCGAAGCTATGTAAATGCATTAGAGGAGTCCCTCTAGATGCATAAGCCCTAAATCCTTGTAACATAATTCTTGTAAAATAGTAGGAAAATAGAGATTAGTCAATAAAGTGCCAGTCTCTTGTGTGAAAGGACCATTTTTAGGGCACATGCATATAAGTCACTTTGTGAATCTTTGTAAGAACTTTTTGCTATTGTGAAGAAGGAGAGCTGAAATTCGAATTTGCTTCTTTCCTACTGATTTCCATCTTCTCTATGATCTTTTGTGTGTGTGTAATGCTTGGAATGTATGTGTAGGACTGTTAGCTACCCCTTCTCGTCATTTTTGAAAGTGTGTGTGTGTTCCACCACGAGTTGTAGAGCGAGTGTTGGTGTTTCCCACCATTCACTGTTTTGCTCATAACTTGAAGAGCATTTGTCAGATTCAAGTGAAAATACCATTAATAGATGTGTCTCTTCAAGAGCTTCAAAATGAACCCCTATTGGTTATATTTGAAGTTCGGAGCTGGGAGAAAAATTTGAATTTGTGCTTACTGCTGTAAGTGCTATCACGGCATCCATTTTTAGAGAGTTAGTGAGTTGGAGAGGTAGATAAGTCTTTTCACATTGTAGCTCAGGCACTTGACTTTCCATCATGTGTGCACACGTCTTCATACACTTGGTTCATGTGGTTCTTCGGATTGATAATTAAACATGTATCAATCCATCACTATACGCACTTGTGGTCGAGCGATTGAGATTTAATCTCATTGACACAAGTCCCTAAGGTTTTGCGACTTAGGTACACAAGTTTTTGGTGCCACTGCCAGGGAACAAACTTAACCAAGGTGCCTTCGTGATGGTTATAGCTCTAGAGTGAAGGAATCATACTTGTAGAGGTGAATTTGTTGACTGGCAAATAGTCAAGCACTTATGCACTTGTTACTTCACATCCTTGAGGTGTGTGTAATGAGTTTTTAGGTTTAGGATTAGGAGTGAGGAAGAGAGGGAAGAGTTAGGGCTAGGTTAGAGAGGAGAGTAGAGTAGGAAGAAGTTGGAAACACCAAGAAAAATCCCAAAAAAATTGCCAAAATTAGTGTAGAGTAGGTCTCAGGCATCACAAAACTATAAAAACCAAAAAATCAATCGATTTGACACTAGAGTGAGCCAGGTATCGTGTGTAGATAGCGATCGCTATCGCCAGTGAAATATCGTGCAAAGCAAGCTAAAGAGAGGATTTGGAAGCATAAAATTGGGTTGAGGTATCCTTGAAGGTAAGCTACACAATCTCTTGATATCAAAAGCAATTCAGAAACACCACCGCATGTGATTAGAGACATTTTTAGTATCGCGAGGTAGAATAGATATTTTTAGAGAATCTTTGAGTGAGACAGAGGGTTAAGAGAGAGGAGGGGTGAGAACCAAACACATTGGCACAAATGTTTTTGAGTTCAGAGCGATCTTGGCTGAAGTATCATGATCGGTTGAGTTTTGTATCATGATACCAAAGTTCCCTAGTATCGTGATACTTGTTGATATATTTAGGTAGTGATGTGTGTGAACACTCTAGGACCGCCAGGGCACTTTTTTCCCTCTTTAGGAGGTTTTTTTCCCCCGGCTTGTATATACGCCTATTGCCCTAATGGGCTACTTATCTTTGTACATTCTCTAGTAATACATTCAGTCTTGTGTGTTGTGCTCCAAGCTTCTTCTTCTTCCTTGTGCTATTCGCGTGCTTCTGCAGACGTCTAACTCCAACAATTGGTATCAGAGAAGGTCGTTGCTTCTTCTAGGGAGCCGTCGACACTCCTCCGTTTGCAGTCTCAGATTCGCACTATCGCAGTGCTTGTGCAGGCTATTTCGTCCTTTTGTGCCAAAGGTATATACCAGTTTCTGTTCGCCAGTTTAAGCGTCTCGAAGTCTGCTACAGGTCTAGCAGAACTCGTCTGGGCAGTTCTGTTCAACTTTTTGAGATACAGTCAATTTTCTGCATCAAGGTATTTTAGTCACCGGCCATGGCTGAAAGCAGTGATGTATTTCGTATGTTGGCTGTTGAGGATAAGTTGGATGGTACCAACTACCCATTATGGGCTTATATGATGCGACATGTACTGGTTGCAAAAGGATTGTGGAACATTGTGCAGGGTGTTGAAAGACGTCCTGTTACACCTGTAACGACAGGTACTGCAAATACAGGTGTTGGAGCTGATGAAGATGGTGTCGAAGATGATATTCTGCAGATTCCTGTTCGTGCTGCTATTTCTGTTGCACCTACTGCAGAGCAGATTCGTTGGGATGGCAGAGATTCCCAGGCACATGCATTGATAGCTTTGTCTGTCAAACGTGCCATTATTCCTCACATTCGCTCTTGCAGAACAGCAAAGGATGCTTGGGATACACTTACCACTTTGTACCAGGCTAGGAATGAGGCTCGTGTTGCTTACCTCCGAAAACAGTTGGAGAGTGAGCACATGAATGAAGGTGATTCGATGGACAGTTTTCTTACAAAGATCAAAGACCTGAAGGAATAATTGATTTCTGCTGATGAGGTTATACCAGATAGCTCACTTGTGCAGACCGTTCTGAATGGCCTTCCTGATTCATATCAGAGTTTTGCCTCTACTCTTTGATTGATGATGAAAGGCAATCCGAATGCCTTATCATTTGAGGAATTAGTCTCTGTTCTGTTGCAAGAAGATCAGTCCAGGCAGCACAGGTCCATTATGCGTGTTGCAGATCAAGCTTTCCTGGCTAGTCAGAAGGGCAAAGGAAAATGGAGCTCTTCTACTAGTAAGCAGAAATCTGCAAATGCTGCACAATCGAAGAACCAGGATAAAGATCAGAAGAAATCAGAAAAGCAGAAATTGTTCTGCAAGTACTGTAAAGGAAATGATCATATTATAAAGAACTGTCCAAAACTGGCTGCTAAAGAGGCAAAGAAGAAAGAGGCTGGAATGGTTATTGCAGAGGCCTCTACACCAAAAACAGAGTCTGCAAATCTTGTGCAGGAAGAAGAATGGGTGTTTACTACTGTTTGCAGTTTTGACCCATCTTCTCATGATCAGTGCATGTCTGCAGTAGACTCAGATGTTTGGTACTTTGACAGTGGGGCAACCAAACATATTACCTCGCAGCGCAGTTTCTTCTCTTCACTCGAGCCTGCCCCTACAGGGAATACTGTCACATGCGCCAATAACTTCTCTTATCCTGTTATGGGAGTTGTTTAGATCATTCTGACTACTGCTGATGGTAGTTCTTTCACTTTGTCAGATGCTTTATTTGTGCCAGGGATCAAAAAGAACCCGTTATCAGTTTCTGCATTAGCCAAGATTGGCTTGGTTGCGAAATTCGTTGATGACAGGTGTACAGTCCATGATCTCTCAAATGGCGATGTGATTATTGCTTCTGGCATTTTATTTCGTGGGCTGTATAAGCTCATAGACTATGAAAAATCTGTGAATGATTCGGCATGTGCAGTTCATGATTCTCAGGCTATGTGAGATGCAAAGCTTTGGCATGCACGCTTTGGTCATCTGAATTTTGCTAAATTGTTACGCCTGCAGAAATCTGAAATGGTGTCCTCTTTGCCCAAACTTGAGGCACCTGGAAAACATGTTTGTGAAGGCTGTATTTTGGGCAAAATGCAGCGTTCTTCCTTTCCAAAAGATGGTTCAGTTCAGGCTATGCAAAAATTGCAGCTTGTACATAGTGATGTCTGTGGTCCTATGCAGACACCCTCTTTTGGAAATTACCTTTACTTCGTGACTTTCATTGATGATTTTTCCAGGCATGCATGGGTATATCCACTCAAAGCAAAGTCCGAAGTGTTCATGTGCTTCAAACAGTTTTTGGTTTTGGCTGAAAATCTGTCAGCATGTAAAATGGGCACCTCCGTTCTGATCGAGGGGGGGAATATATGTCTTTTCATTTTAATGCATTTCTGGCTGAACGTGGGATAAAACACCAGTGTACAGTGCCGTATACACCTCAACAGAATGGAGTTGCTGAACGAAAGAACAGGTCACTCATGGAGATGGCGAGGTGCATGGTCAAAAGTCAGGCTTTACCACATAGTTTCTGGCTTGAGGCTGTCATGTGTGCAGCATATGTACTGAACAGGTGTCCCACGAAAGCGTTGCAGTCTATCACTCCATATGAGGCTTGGCATGACCGCAAGCCATCTGTTGCTCATCTGCGTGTTTTTGGTTGTTTGGCATATGCATTAGTGCCTGAACAACATCGCAGAAAATTGGATGATAAGGCAGTAAAATGTATTTTTGTTGGGTACAATTCTGAAAGTAAAGGTTATCGTCTGTATCATCCACAGACTAAACGCATTCTGGTTAGCCGTGATGTTGTCTTTGTGGAAGATGCTATTCAGCCATTGCTTTCATGTACTAAGGAGACATCTGTTAGCTCCAAAGACATGTATGATACTTTGATGCCTCTTTTTACAGGTGGACAGGCTAGCGCTGGTCCTAATGAGGCAACTTCTCAGCCTTTGCAGGTTTCATATGATGATGCAGATCATTCCATTTCTGATGCAGATTTACATGATGCACTTGTTGATGAGAGAGCTGATATTGAACAGGCAAAAACTATGCAAAAATGGCTGGTGCAGACTTTGCGTGACAGCAAATTAGATGCACCTTTGTCATATCGTACTCGTTCAGGCTCTCATAGTACCTCCTTTGCATCAGATTGCTATGCTATGGCTACATCTAGTCTCTGTGATGAGAATGAGCCTGTTTCTTTTGATGAAGCACAAAATTCAGAAAATTGGATGACTGCTATGCAATCTGAATATGATGCTATAATGAAGAATGGTACATGGTCTTTATGTGACTTGCCTCCTGGCAAGAAGGACATTAGCACTAAGTGGGTATACAAGCTGAAGCGTAAACCTGATGGTACAGTTGACAGGTATAAGGCTAGGCTTGTTGCAAAGGGTTATGCACAGGAAAGAGGCATTGATTTTGATGAGACCTTTGCACCTACATGCCGTATGACTATTGTTCGGAGCATTTGTGCACTTGCAGCCCATCATGGTTGGAATGTACATCAGTTGGACATTAAAACAACATTTCTGAATGGTGACTTGCATGAAGAAGTGTATGTTTTTCAGCCCCGTGGCTTTGTGCAGAAAGGGCATGAAAACCAGGTGTGCAGGTTAAAGAAGGCGTTATATGGTTTAAAGCAAGCACCACGTGCTTGGTATGAGAAAATACATGCCTATCTAATTGCACATGGTTTTGAGAACAGTCCAATTGAAAGCACCTTATATGTTAAGCGTGCTAATGATGTGCTTTTGATCATTGTTGTCTATGTAGACGACATGCTGCTCACTGGTCCTCTTGAGAAGCATATTGCTGATTTCAAGGCTGATTTGCATGCCTCATTTGAGATGTCTGATTTGGGGCATTTGCATCACTATTTGGGCATTCAGTTTATGCAAGTTGATGGTGGAATGGCTTTGTGTCAAACGAAATATATTGACACATTATTGTAGCGTTTTGGCCTTGAAGACTGTAAGCCTATTGCCACTCCTATGGAGACAGGTTTACGATTGAGTCTTCATGATGCTGGAGATGCATTTGATGTTGTTCTCTATCAGCAGGCTATTGGATGCTTGATTTACTTATGCATTACTCGGCCAGATATTCAGTTTGCTGTCTCACAGATGAGCAGGTTTATGCATTGCCCAGGAGTCACGCATTGGAAAGCGGTTAAGCGCATCTTTCGCTACTTGAGTGGTACTCGGCTACTTGGGTTGTTTTATCCCAAGGGGGGATCACTACCGCCAGATTTGCATGCTTTTTCTGACTCAGATTGGGCTGGTTGCTATGACACTCGTGTGTCCACCAGTGGTTTTTGCTTCATGCTTGGTAGCTCATGTATATCTTGGTTGAGCAAGAAGCAGCCTACTGTGGCCACTTCCAGTTGTGAGGCTGAGTATAGGGCAGCTTTCACAGCGACTGTTGAGTGTGTGTGGCTCAGACGCCTTATGGCTGATTTGGGTGTTGGCCAGTCTTCTGCCACCACCATCTTCACTGACAGTCAGAGCGCATTGGCAGTTGCGAGGAACCCTGTGTTCCATGCTCGCACTAAGCACATTGAGGTGCATTATCACTATGTCAGGGAGAGGTTCTCTGCTGGGGAGATCAGCTTGGCATATGTGCCCACGCAGGAGAACATTGCAGACCTTTTCACGAAGGCTCTGCCTAGGGAGAAGTTTGAAGCTTTCCGCAAAGCTTTGGGCTTATTTCCTTTTGTGGAGTGATTTCCACATAGCTCGGCACTTCCTTATACATGAGTGCCAGCTCCTTGTTCACCGCATCACTCCCAGGGGGGATTTGTTGATATATTTAGGTAGTGATGTGTGTGAACACTCTAGGACCGCTGGGGCACTTTTTTCCCTCTTTAGGAGGTTTTTTTCCCCCGGCTTGTATATACGCCTATTGCCCTAATGGGCTACTTATCTTTGTACATTCTCTAGTAATACATTCAGTCTTGTGTGTTGTGCTCCAAGCTTCTTCTTCTTCCTTGTGTTGTTCGCGTGCTTCCGCAGACGTCTAACTCCAACAATACTCGCCTGGTATCGTATTGCTGCATACCACCTAAGGTATCGTGATACCATTTTGGTATTGTATCGTCAAGTTAGTATCACGATCGCGATCAACCGGTGGTATTGTATCGTGGTCCACTCGATATTGTATCGTCTGATCACGGTATCGTATCGCGTGCATTGTTGGTATCATATCGCCAATCTAGTATCGTATCCGAAAAGTGGTAACGTCTATTATAATAGTATCGTATCGTCTGGGATTCGGAATCGTATCGTCGCTTCCACTAGTATCCTATTGCGGAAACTTTGGTATCGTATCGTCCGACCCATGTTGTATCCTATCATGAGAGTTTCAGTATTGTATCGTGTGACTTGTGGGTATCGTATCATGCAGTGGACAAGTATCATATCCATCAAGTTTTGATATCGTATCACGAGGAATCTGGTATTGTATCATCTATTATTCCGATATTGTATCGTCCACTAAGTTAGTATCGTATCGTCACCTGCAGAGATATCGTATCGTGCAAGTGTGGTATTGTATCGTGTGATTTCGTGGTATCGTATCACCTGAAGTTTTGGTATCGTATCGTGTCAAAACTGGTATCATATCGTCTGTCTGGCATCACCAAAAGTGGTATCATCCAGGACCAATCCAGTCCTTTGAGGGCAAATTTGGGAGAAGTTGAAGAGTCAATTGTGGGGAAGTTGGAAGCCAACATAGGCCCAGAAGGGTGAATGAACTTAAGATCAGAGTGTATGCTAAGTCTCCGAAGGAGTGTCATTTCATCGGTGGGAAGTGCAACCCAGGCAAGTCATCACTCTATCTATACTGACACCTCTGGTGACTCAAAGGAGGAGATACCTATGGCTTCAGAAGACGTACAAGGTTTTGTCGCTAGGGAGAACTTCATGTCAATGATAGAGGGGCAATACCGCACCTCCCTGCAATATGTGTCCACTAATCCCCAAGGGATCCCTATCTACCTAGATGGCTTAAATAGATCAGTAGCCATGATGGTCAACTCCATAGAATCAGCAATGGTGCCTAGACCTGTAGTCAAGTATGAAGGAGGGGTGTACATGGACAAGTTAGGTCACATCTACATGGTAACAGAACACCCAGATCGGATCAACGAGAGAGGAGGATTGGAAGGACAAGGAAACTCGGGAAGACCTGATCCTGAAGAGGTAATAACTACACCAAGAGGCAAATCAGTGGTAACTCGAATATTCAGAGGGGATCTGATACCTCAAGATGATGATCTATTAGATGTGCACTTAATCCACAGATCAGACTTATTGTTACAAATCGATTCTCCCACACACGGACAGGAAGATAGCCCAATGACTTTCTATGAGTTAAAGGGTCCGGAAGATGAGTCCAAAGTTACCTACCTAGAACAAAACCAAAGAAGATGCTGGCCAGTAGACGCAGTTGATAGGGCTCAGTTGAAGTATATGGGGTTGCCTGTATTCCCTTCACGAGAGCAGGCAACCACCTCCCATAATCCCTTTGGGATGCATCAAGAGCTAGAGAATACAATGTCAGGACAGACGAGTCAACGAAGTGTTCCTAACCCAACTCATGTGCAATTTACAATGCCAGGAGTACCGTCACACAATCAAACCCACCCAGGACTAGGCAACCTAAATCGGCCACTAGTGAGGCCAAGATCACAACTAGGAGTGCATCATGAGGTACCTCCTATTAGACTAGCAATTCTTGTAATACCTAGACCACGAGAACTCATAAGAAGACTAAGACCAATTCAAGTAGCTAAGTGTATGAGAAATCATTATGACGGAATGGGAGAACCTTATGATCACATAGCTGAATTTAAACAAGTTCTACGAGCAGAGCAAGTGGATGATTTCTTTGTGCAGTATGAGTCCTTCGGACTTACTCTCACAGGGATGGCTCTAACTTGCTTCCAACCATTGGATCCCAATCAATTTGGAAATATTGAGCAATTTTTTCAGGAGTTCATTGGAGAATTCACCAAGAGAGGGATTAAACACAACTCTGCATCCTTAATCCATAGCTTTAAACAAAGTCCAAATGAAACGATGAAAACAACTACTCGGAGATTTAATCAATATGTCCATAGATGCCCAACAACAGAAAGACCCACTCAACAAAAAATGATATCACTATTCTTGGATGGATCGATGAACGGGACTTTGAGAACTTTAGTCTATGTGAAGTGGCTGCAGACATTGAGAGAGTGTCTTCAAGAGTGTATTGACCTAAAGGACAACCTAGCGGACGATCTCAAAAGTACACAAAGCCCTATGAAATCATAAGACACTATAAGTACAGTGACATCTAACTCCAGTAATGTAGAGGAGTTAGGAGAACTAGTAGCCAAGAAGTTAGGAGTTCACGAACAACGGAACTACCAGCATCCATCAATGAGAATACCCATGTTGGGAAGATGCAGCCTATGCGGAGGAGACCATCCTACTCACATGCATGTAAGAAGAGGAACAAGTATGCCTCAAGCTTATCCTTACAATAGGCAACCATATCAAGGATCTGCCCTGTATTGCCAGATAGAACAGAAATATACTAATCACACTATTGAGAATTGCCCATTCAACAGGAAGTCAAGACCCTTAAATCAACCTCAGTTTAGGCCGTATGGATAACCTCCTAGAGAGCAAGGAAGGGAGATTCCAAGATACAATCCCTATCCAGGACCACAAGGAGCACTTAGGCCATATGAGCAAGGGCAATATGGACAACCTCAGCCAGTATTACGACAATAACCACCACTTCCACAGAATGTAGTGCCGATTAAATATACTCAACCAGAAGGAAACATGGAGAGAGCCATAGTGCCAACTGTGCCATTAGCCAGTACAGAATCAATGAATCAAGGATACGAGAAAACCTAAGGAGAATACTAGCTCTATGACACCAGTTTGGTGGAATGTGACCAAATTTATGACCAACAATACTATGGTTATGAGGGATATGACAACACCTATGGACAGGAGTTTGCAACCCTAATGTACACTGCACCCAAAGCACCAGCACCCATGAGGCCACCCATCAGACCTCCTATGCCAAAGGGACCTTGCTATAGATGTGGAGGAGACCACTTCATAAGAGAGTGCACTCGTCCATACAACCCACCACCCCAGGACTTGGGAAGGGTATTGCAATGAATGTGGAAAGGAACATCTATCTAGAGACTATCCAAAGAATCCCAATAAGACTCATGACACTGCCCAAATCAACGTGATTGAAGTAATTGAATCATCAGGAAGTGATAAAGAGTACATAGCACCATTAAAAGCTATCACACGAGCACAAGCTAAAGGACAAGAGAGAAAACGAGTAGGCTCGGAGCAAGAAAAGAGTAAAACCCTAGAACCTAGAGTTCAGGTAGTGGAAGACTCGGAAGATCCACATGAAAGTATCCAAACAAAGAAAAACCAAAAGTGGAAGGATAGAAGGGAAAGGCTCAAAGACAAATGGATGAAAAATAAAGGTAAGGAAGACAAGAAGGGCACAAGAGACAGTAAGAAACCTAAGGAACTTGAAATTCGGGAAGAAAACCCATTACACAGCAGACATTAGAACCAAACGAGCCAGCATCAATCTTAGCCGACCCAAGACCGGACGATTTGGATATGTGGTTGAAAGCTTTTTTCAAGCCAAGATCACAACTGGACCAAACGTAGAGCAACACGAGAAACTCTATCCACAAGGGAAGTTAGAAAGGGAGAGACTTGCTATATGTAGAAAGCTCATAGAGGTAGCACATGCCACTCTAAAAAAGACTATCACTATCCTCCCAGAGACAAGAATACCAGAAAATCAATATGATGATTGTTTTAAAGAAAATGAACAGAAACCAAAAGAGAAGGATAATAAGGAAGAACTTCCGAACACCCAGGAAAAATCAATATCCATAGTCCCTGATTTAGAGGCTGATTGGCCAAGAGAGTTATGGATTAGGATTCGAGAAGACCGATGGAAAAAGAACGGAATTGCAAGACCTCCTTTTGAGGAATTAGATGTGGAAGATGATCAGCTAGTTCCAAATTTGGAAGAAATATATAAAGAAGTCTCTATGCTAGACCAAAATAGAGAGGAAGCACACAACATTTCTACCCTACCAAACTACATGGGAGAATATGAGAAAGAATCCATAATCTTTCGTACCCCCACAGTACGAGGGAAGTAAAAGGGGTCTTTATACAAGACCTCCCACAATTTAGCTGAACTGAAGAAGGCCAAAGTACAATGTCGGTTGATTGTGGAAGAAGTACTACGTGTCAAGCCTCAAATATGGAAACAATTAGTGGGACAGTTGAAGTTAGAGCATGTGAAGAACAAAAATCAAAGTAAGCAAACCCAAGCCCCTTCTACTATACGAATTCCGATGGATAAAATTGGAGAATTTAGCAAAGGAGATAAAGGAAACACATGTTTACCCCTCACATACATTCGATACATGACCAAGGCCATACTAGACACAAGAGCAAGAGTGGGCATCGCCACCAAAGATATTTGGGAGAAATGGGGAAATCCAGCCCTGGGACCAATGCGTATGAAGCTTCAATTAGCCAATGGTCATGTAGAGAGACCCTTGGAAATATTGGAGAAAATTAAGTTAACCACCTGCAGAGTGGAGTTTGAACACACATTAGCCATATGTCAATTTGGAAAAGCTAATAATTATGAAATGATACTCAGAAGACCTTTCATGAGACAACTTAGGATAGTACAAGACTGGGGAAGAGATGCTTTGTACCTACAACATCAAGGAACTACTACCAAGATAAATTTGCATATGTTTGCGTATAGGGATGTACCCCCCCTACAATGGAATCCCATACACAAGGAAGAAGATGATGTGTCAATCCATAGTGCCAGTTCAAGTGACCAATCGTGGATGCATGAAGATGCCCAATTTTGGATGTGTAAGGAAGCAAAGAGAGAGGAGAAAAAGACTCGAACATGGCCTATCCGACATCAAAATTACCGACCTATGGAGGACCCTATGTATATGCCTCAAGTTTTTCCTGATGAAGCATTTGAACCACATGGGCGGATGGAAATTCTAGCCACTTTGGACGTATGTGTAAATGAAGAAGCATTGACCATGAATGAATGTGTGGACGAAGAAGGTTATGATGTAAGCTTTTACATGGTAGTCCTTCAAGAGATAGAAGCAGGAGAAGTATTAGAGAAGGAATGGAAGGAAGAGTACAAGAGCATAGAAATGGAACCGGAGTTTGATTCAGAGGAACGTTATTTAGAAGTCATCCGAGCCAAGGACAAGGAGGGAACAACCAAAGTGTTAGCAATAGAAGCGGCTCAGATAGTGCCAAACCATGAGGAAAATATGGATAAGACCGAACCAACCCCGGATCTATTTGAAGTCCGAGAACACTTCAAAAGATACGAAGTAGAGGAAAGGAAGATAGCCATTCAAATGCCTAAGAGAGAAGCAAGAGAAGGAGAAACATATGACAACAAGGAACAAACAAAGAAACTAATAGTGAATGTAGAAGATAGAGAAGAAAGATGCACGTACATAGGAAAAGATGTGTCCTCTGAGGAGGAAGAAGAATTGATAAGACTGATTCGAGAATATCGAGATGTGTTTGCATGGACCTGCAAGGACCTCAAAGGTGTGGAGCCTTCCATTTGTTCTCATTGAATACCAATGACACCTGATGCAAAACCATCAAAGCAACACCCTTACACTTATAATGATGTCTATGCAGCAAGAATTAAAGAAAAGATAGACAAACTATTAGCAGCTGGATTCATTTATGAGATAGACCACACTGAATGGGTGTCACCATTGGTTGTCATACCCAAAAAGAACAGAAAATTAAGAGTGTGCATTAATCTAAAGAAATTTAACGTAGCAACAATCCATGATAGCTACCCATTACCAATCATTGATCACCTCTTGGAAAGAGTCACAGGTAAGGAAGTCTATAGCTTCTTGGATGGATTCTCTGTATACAACCAAGTAGCTATTGGTACGGAGGACCAACATAAAACCGCATTCGCGATTGAATGGGGTGTTTATGCTTTCAAGGTGATGCCGTTTGGGCTCACGAATGCCCCTGCCACTTCCAACGGTTGACGTGCCATGTTTTCAAAGAATTCCTAAGGAAGACTTTGGAAGTATACGTAGATGACTTATGGACATACTTAGAAAGGAGACAAGAACATATTCCGGAGTTTCGAAGAATATTTGAAAAATGTCGGCAATATAGAGTGTGCCTGAATCCTAAGAAGTGTGTATTTATGGTGAGACAATGAAAAATCCTAGGACAGTATCTACGAATGGAATATCCACTGATGAGGACAGGATCAAAGTAATCCTGGACCTTCCAAGACCAAAAAATGCAAAACAAGTCCAAGCGTTTATGGGTCATTGTGGATACTATCGGAGATTTATTCACATGTACGCTATAATTGCCAAACCATTATATGGATTGTTGACATTAATTCACGTGGGCGGATAAATGCAAGAAAGCATTTAATTAACTGAAAAAAAAGACTAAGTACAGCACTAATTCTGAAAACACCCAACCGGAATAAGCCTTTTCATATTCATGTAGATGCATCCAACTACACAATAGGATGCATTTTAGCTCAACTGGCAGATGAAGGAAAATTGGACCATCCTATTGCATATGCGAGTAGACAACTGAATCAAGCAGAAAGAAACTATACAACTACAAAACGAAAAGGTTTAGGGATGGTGTACAGTGTAAAGAAATTCAGACACTACCTTCTAGCCAACAAGTTCAAGTTCTTCATAGACCATCAAGCCTTATTGTACTTAGTAGATAAGCCTTGTAACACGGGAAGGCTAGTTAGATGGTTTCTGTTATTAATGGAGTTTGATTTTGAAGTGATTGTAAAAAAAGGAAATACCCACGTGAGAGCTTATCATCTCTCTAGGTTAACACATGGAGAACCACCTAGCAGAGTACCAGACGATTTGTTACCTGTTCAATTTGGAAGTATATCCTAAGTGGACAAAAAAGCTAATTTCAATACTCACTCATGGACCTCAACACTCAATTAACACGGAGATTAGGAAGGAAATTCTGCAATCGTGTAACTTACACATTGTAGCAGGAAGTTTGTACCACAAAGGACCCAATGGTGTATTGTCTAGATGTGTAGAAGAAGACGAACATACGAACTTGATTGAACAAGCGCATGTAAAAAAATGGAGAATGCACAAGGGAACTCATGGAACTCTAAGAGAATTGAAACGATTAGGAGTCTATTGGTCTGATATGCCTAAAGATGTTCATGAGTATGTTGGTAGTTGCACGGAATGTCACGAAACCACTCCAGATTCTCATTACCCTTCTCTACAATAGCACCCAACTGGAGTCAGATGTTAGTGAAATTCTTAAAGACACGAGAGCATGAGAACGGAACTAGTTTAGCAAGGAACGTATCCCTAAAAGAAATGAGTAAGGACTATGTTATCATGGGGAAACAATTATTCAAGAGAGGAAGAGACAATCAACTACGACTATGTGTGCATGAAGGAGAGTATTTACCCATATTAGAGATGGCACATGCAGGTGCCACAGGAGGACATTTCTCAACCGAAAGAACTGTAAAAATGATTCTCTTTGTAGGCTTGTGGTGGCCAACTCTACATATGGATCCAGACACCTACGTACAAAGTTTTGAGGCATGCCAAAGAGCTAAGTACCCCATTAGATGAGATGACATGCCTCTGAGACCTATGGTTCGTGCAAGCGCATTTTCCAAATGGGGTATTGATTTCATAGGACCCATTAATCCACCATCCAAAGGATCACAAACTGAGTACATAATAATGGCAATAGACTATCTAACTAAATGGGTAGAAGCAAAAGCAACTAGGAAAAGTGATGCACAGACCACTGCTAAGTTTCTTTTTGAGCACATCTTTACTTGCTTTGGACTACCAATAGAGATAGTAAGTGACTGAGGAACTCACTTTGTTAATGAAGTAATAGAGTCCTTGATGATTGAATTCTTAGTGATTCATAAAAAATCAGCCCCTTATCATCCTCAAGCCAATGGCCAAGCAGAAAGTTCCAATAAAGTGTTGAGCACGGTATTGACAAAGATAGTCAATAGTGGGAGGTCAGATTGGGACAAACAATTGCATCATGCAATTTGGGCCTTCGGAATGGCTTACAAGACAGCCATTGAAACTACTCCATTTAACCTAGTGTATGGACAAAACGCAATCCTACAAATCCATTTTTTGGTGCCTACTTTAAGAGTAGCACAACAATATGAATGGACAGGACATGATTTGTCGAGGCAGCTCGAGCAGATTGAGAAGCTACACGAAACAAGACTACAGGCTGTCGCGGGAATTTATGCTGCGAAGAGGAGACAGAAAGCATATTATGATGCGCACATCAAAGATAAAGGCCTAAAAGAAGGAGATTTAGTCTTGATGTATACCTTGAAGCAACATGCCAAGAAGCTGCAGAAATGCGGATATGGACCCCTACTAATCAATAGGATTTCAACAACTAGAGCAGTCAAACTAGCCACATTGGATGGAGATATACTTCCTAATTACATACGTGGTTGTCGCGTAAAGCGATATATGGAACCATTGACAAATCAGATGTTAGCACGACTAGTAGGTGCACAAAAAGGGAAAAAAGAAGAAGAGAGAATTAGAGAAGAAGCAAGGCAAGAAGCTCTGTAGTGTATCAAGAAAGGAAAAGAGTGGATAAGGCAAAGGGATGAACGATATTTACAAGGAGAAGAACCAATTCCAATGGCCAATTACCAAGTTCAGCAAACCGACACAAAGAACCTTAGCATATCTCAACCATATGTAAACTTAGGGATTGGAACCACAGAATACTAGTTGATAGATGCATTGATCGACTCAGGGGCAGCACTCAGCTGCATACGAGTGACGGTCATTACACATCTTCAAATGATCATAAAATCGACTAAGGCTCACATGATAGGGATTGGGGGCCAAGTCATAGAATGTATTGGAGAAGCCCTAATATCCCTCCACCTAGGAAATTCCACTATGGAGCAACGAGTTTTGGTATGTAAAGATGAGGATTTAATAGAAAACTTGATCCTAGGACAAGATTGGATTATTGAGAATGAATTAAGCATTCATCTAGCTCAAGGATACATCTCAGCCAAAATAGGGCATAAGGAAATCTTTAGCCTGTTGGAAGAAAGGCTTCCTCACATGCATGAAGTCATCAAGCGTGAGAAAGAAACCCTAGAAGAAGAGTTAGAACATGAATCAATTGAGAGAACACCCAAAGGAGGCCCTGGGCTAGAATTACCAACAAATATGAAGGTGTCACTTGACCATGTGCCTTCTTTTCCCATGAGAGGTGAACTGAAGAGAGCCAATGAGGATAATACTCATAAAATTATCTAAACCAAAGGAAAACAATCCACATGGAAGTCTACTAATCGAGCATCATATCCATGGAATGATCATTTACAATGGGTTCGGAAGGATTGAATGACTAAACCAGATGATTCAACTCAAAAGCTGACCAGTCATTCCATCAAAACGAGAAGAGACAACCACTACTCACAACCACCATCAGAATCACCAAGACTTCTAAGTGTATGGCTTCCAAAATCATTAGTAGAGGCCCAGAAAGCATGGCAACATATGTGGATTCCGAAGAAGGTCAGACAGACTACAAGTCAAGAGCTAGACAAGCGAGAGGAATGGTAGTAGAGCAAGTCAACAAAGCCCAACAAGACTCACCAAAGGTACCAGGGGAACACGGCATCAACCAATCAGACTTCAAGAAAGAAAGAGGAAAAGTCTAGAACATGAAAAAACCAAGAGAAGATGAAGCCTCAAACGTCAACTACAAAATGGACATGGACACCCACGAGACTGCAAGGACAAGAAAAACCAATTCAACAGGATCCCACTTGGACTCATGAAGAGTCTATTGCACCTAGAGTATGCATGTCACGGCTGCATTACGAGGCCATGCATTCGGCACATAATATGTTCAAAAAACCTAGTGGTGCACATTTCCCACTTGGGAATAGATTCTAGACTCTACTTCGATAGGAATGAACCAACAATGTAAATAAATAAATGCTTCAGCTAGAACTAACTCTTATTTTCTTTCAGGAATATAAATCAAAAGAGGTGTGGTAAGAGATCTTACTTACTGGAGCAAGGGGAAACGGAGTGATGCAATAAGCAACATGTCACTAAGTCACACATAATACACGACTTAACTTCTATAAGAAGCTGATGTTCTCCTTATTACAAGTGCAAATGGCTTTTGAAGATCGACTATTCAAGAAGAGATGCTAGAATTTCCCTTACAGAGTGTGATGAAAGCAAAAGGTCACTGGTTTTAGGAGGTCCAACCTACTGGGGACTATCTATTCTTGATAACAATCAAGATTATGGACACGGACCATCAGTTTCCAGTGATATCCCAAGATTTCAAAGTCATGCATGAACTTCCATCCACTATAGACTTTATGTAGAAAGCAGGTATTCAGAAGTACTTTGAACTACCAATCTACAAACTGGACTTCCAATGATGCACACAAGTGATAAATACCGTGCAACCAGCTTTACATGACTCGTTAGTACCTAACGCCAAAGTTCTAGATGCTGCAGGAGAATGGGTAATCATTTAGTTCACCCATGATTTGATAAAGGAAGCCTTCGGGTGGGAAAAGGATGGAAACACAATCCAGAAAGATGAAATCCAAGGTGCTAAAACACGGACATTCACGGACATCAATTGTGTTGACATAGAAGAAGAAGGTAGATTGATTCATCAACACTTTTGCTTTCCAAACATGCATCGATATACAGCACCACAAAATATCATAGTGCAGATGCTCTCTCACGCCATCAAACAGATAGGGAACCAAGTAAATATGACACCATATATTCAAGAACGCCTTTTCGAAGCAAAGAAACAGTGGAATCGTAAGAAGTTTTTGAACGGAAGTGTTGCATTAACAATAGTGATTTATCATGCCCTAGGCATTCGAGAACATTAGAAAGAGATGCCTTCATCTGAAGAAATGGCTAAGTATGCTAAGATTGCCACAGTTCCAAGGAAAAAGAAAGGAGTAAAAATAGTGGAAGGAGCTAGAACCAGCTCTCAGTTGAGAATGAGAGGTACCAAAAGACTACGATACATGATGCAGACAGAAGAAGCTGTTCCAGCGTCAAAAAGAATACATGTACTTCCGAAAACAAGGCTAGAAGGCATTATGCCATCACGAAAGCAGAAATAACCAAAACCATGGAAGAAATGCATCAATACATGGAAGGTCAGGTAAACCTGCCGGTACAAGGACATCATTACCAACAAACTATTGTAGACCATGAACAATGAAAGCGATTGACGAAGGTTCATCGATATAGAGAGTTGGGGTGGCCAACTCTAGTACATCGTTTGATACACTAGAAGAGCAAGAACCATCTATGTTGAATGTGGATATTAAAAGTGATTCAAAAGATGATGGTCGGTAGGAGGAATTGAATCAAGTAACCAATGACTTTAGAGTGGAAAGTACAAAGATAGAGCAGATTCCTGATGACACTATCAAAGGCACCACAAGGCAGGAATCACCTAAAGAAGGCATTCATGTATTCAAAATGAATGATACAACGAATGTTCAAATCATAGAGACTCACTTGGATGGAGAAGCATCGGTCAAGAATCCAAAGGAAGAAAAAGTAGAGGAAACAAGGGAAGAGCCCGAGCCCTTCACAACAATGAGGGTAGTAGTGGAACCCTCTCCTTTGGATGTCACTTTTCAAGGTAGTGCTAACAAATTGACCACTAATGAAGAGGAGGAAAGAGACCAAGAGATACACCTACAACTAAGACAACCGCACACTGAAACCATACATGTGGAACAAGGGAGAGACATACGAACGGGGGAAGAACCAAGCATCCCCAAAACATGGCTGAATGTGGATGTTGCTAAATTAAAGCCGGTAGTCTAGCAAATGATACAAACTGTTATGGACACTCAACACTTAATGCTGAAGCAGATGCAGATTATGATAAGGCCATGCAAGAGAAAAGCCAATTCTAGGTAATAAGTGAAAGCTTATATGCACAATTAATTCAAGCTCAACATGCACTCTTGGCTAAGGAAGTAGAAGCCAAAGAAGCAAAAGACAAAAGCACCATGCTAGTGATGGAGAACCAACAGCTCCGAGATCAGCTTAATGAGCTGCAAAGAAAATATGAAGCTGGTGAAGTGGAAAAAGTTATAATGAATGCACAAAGTAAGTTGCTTGAAAGTCAAATCAAAGTATATATGGAGGAAGCAGACACTTTAAGGAATAGAAATAAAGAGCTTATGACTTCCATATTATGTAACCAACCCATCAAAGCACCTGAAATGACGGCAAGCAGCTCAAAAACATTGGAGGATCAAATAGCAAAATATGAAGATCAGCTGAAACAAGGGCAAGCCATCATAGCAGAATGGGAAAAGAGATATATGGATGACACCAATGAACTCAGGAAAAAGTGGAAGATGGCAGAGAATAAATTCCGTGTACAATGCACTGAAGATGCTAATCAACTTGTTGTCATACGAGAAGCTCAAATAGAACAATAGGTAACCGTGGGGACACCAGTAGTCCCTAGTTCCACAGCGGCTATTGAGGAGACTGAGGTACGTCCTCTTTCTCCCCCATGCGTCATTCACGAATGAGGGAATAGAGACCCACACTGAGAGACATGATCGGGCTATTGCAGAACTAAGATGACATGAGCGGGCACTATTGGTGTCCGAGCTTATGGAAGAATTTGAAGAACAGGTAATCAAAGTAACGAGAGAAGCAAAGATTGAGAGCAAGATTCTAGAACAGGTTATCAAGCCTTTCAGTGTACCTTATGGGTTACTCAAGGAAGAAACATGCCAATATATAAAGAGAAACACCAATAAAGAACGAGATAACAATCTGCAATTCAATATTCAAACATTTACGTATACACAAGAGGAATTTAATAAAGCAGATCCTATCTGGAGATCCAAGTTTTTGGAGAAGAACCGAACATTATGAGTGCACTAGGAATCGGTATCGTATGTGCTTCAAGTTAACCCATCTTTTTGCTAGTACCTCAAAGATGCTCTTGGACACAATATTGGGAAGCACAGCATCACGGAAGCTTAAATATTTAGTGGCTAAATTATCCACTATTACCAAGTCCACCTCGCAACTACTTACCGACAGAAGAATACATGGTGAAAACCATCGAATTTTGGATCTTTAGATATGCCACAGTACCGAATCTAGCCATCAAGATGACCAAAAAATTTTGAGTATGCTACTTACAACAATAAAGGTATTTCAACATGATCAGTATACCTTTTTGAACTTCATCGAAATAAACCAGGGATCAAATGCACTAGTTTTTTTATCTATCTAGTATCCCTAGTCGCTTATCGCTCATGGCCATATACTCCAGTCTTATGTTTTTACCGAGTCCATATATGCAGAGATTCAAAGAAGCATTCTTTGGAGGATTTTTTGAAATGGACTCGAAGATCTTTGCAAAAATATCTTCTAACTTAAATGCGTGACTAGTGGCCTACAAATTAAGCTTTTTTGCCGATCATAGCTAGGCACCACATGACAGTGTAAAGTCAACTCAATGGAAGGAATTGATGATATTTCAAGCAAATTTGCTTAACCATCGAGAGCAAAAAGTCATCCAAACATACGTACGTTGCCACAAAAAGCCTGTCGGGGATGACAGAGTTCAGGAGGAGGGACGTGTGGAGGGAGAATCAAGCAAAAAGAGAAGAAGAAGAAGATCAAAGACCAAAACGGCTCAATAAAGAAAAAGCTCATCAAGAAAAGAACAACCCTCTGCCCAAAGCCCCGCAGGGGCATGCATCAGACGACAACACCAAAGGACCAGGGCCCAAAGAGTGGAAACAAACGTATCACAACCAGGCTCTTTCAAAGGGAGATAGTACACAAGGGATTCTTCATCGGATAAGATAACCAATTGTCTGAGAATTCTAGACGCTTCTCCCTTTACTTGATGCGTGCAATGGAAAGAAATGCATCAGCTCCTAGAGGATGTGAAAGAAGATTTAAGAGCAGGACATTCAAAACGTAATGCCAACCTAAAAGGGTGGCAAGGCCGACCAGGTGATGCATGCGGTGGAAGGAAGTAAATAGGCTCCAGAAAACACAACAGTGGGAAGCATGCCACAAGCAAGGACAGATCAAGGCCAGCAATTATTCATGAAGAAGTGCAAGAAGACATCCGGCAGATCTTGAACCCAGGAAGGTGCTTCAACCTCTTGATCTTTGTAAGGTCCAATTCGAAGGCTGAAAATCCAGACCTTCATACCTTCCGTATGGTGCTTGCCGTGCAAATACAAAGAGGCGATTGGAAAATTAGACTACAAAGTTATTGTAGTCCATCCTCACTGGTTGTGCGCGTGATAGCCCGATTTAATACAGCAACCCAGATTTATGAATGTACGGAATACCAAGGGGATTATAGAAGCAAAGGATTTAATTCAGATAAAGTAACAAATTATCTGACAATCCTTATTGCTTGTTCGACCACTGGGTGCGTGTATTCAAGAGATCTAGACAAGCTGTAGACACAAAGCAAATCCTGTCAAGGGATGACAGAGACTAAGAGGGGGAGAGCGTTGCAGACAAAAGAGGCACAAAAGAGGAGCCCCAAAATTTTCAAATTTATGAGCACAAATTTTCTTCTTCAAAATCCTAGGAAATTCTCTCGAAGCTATGTAAATGCACTAGAGGAGTCCTCTAGATGCATAAGCCCCAAATCCTTGTAACATAATTCTTATAAAATAGTAGGAAAACAGAGATTAGTCAATAAAGTGCCGGTCTCTTGTGTGAAAGGACCATTTTTAGGGCACATGTATATAAGTCACTTTGTGACTCTTTGTAAGAACTTTTTTCCATTGTGAAGAAGGAGAGATTAAATTCAAATTTGCTTCTTTCCTACTGATTTCCATCTTCTCTACTATCTTTTGTGCATGTATAATGCTTGGATGTATGTGTAGGTCTATTAGCTACCTATTCCCATTTCGAACTACTGTAGTGTGTGTGTGAGCCACCACGAGTTGTAGAACGAGTGTTGGTGTTTCCCACCATTCACTTTTTTGCTCATAACTTGAAGAGCGTTTGTAAGATTTGAGTGAAAATCGACTAATAGATGTGTCTCATCGAGAGCTTCGAAAGGAACCCACTATTGGCCATATTCGGAGTTTGGAGCTAGGAGAAAAGTCTGAATTTGTGCTTACTACTGTAAGTGGTATCGCGGCATGCATTTTCAGAGAGTTAGTGAGTTGGAGAGGTAGATAAGTCTTTTCACATACATTGTAGCTCAGACCACTTCACTTTCCATCATGTGTGCACACATCTTCATATACTTGGTTCATGTGGTTCTTCGGATTGATAATTAAACGTGTATCGATCCATCACTATACGCACTTGTGGGGCGATTGAGATTTAGTCTCATCGACACAAGTCCTTAAGGTTTCACGACTTAGGTACACAGTCATCCTCTCAACCAAGGATATATCTATTCATGCATCATGAGAGCTAATATGCTCTACCGTACACTGTGTACCATGAGAAATCCTTCTCTACCACACCAAGTGTATGATCATGCTCCACATGAGCTAATTGCACAACATCAACACCAAGGTCAAAGTGATGATCACACTCTAACTGAGTATCATCATAATGCTCTACATGAGCATCCACATCATCCTCTAAAGCATCTGAATGATCATCCAAAGTGTGCTCCATGAGCATCCATATAATCAAGAAAAGCATGCTCTATATAAGCATCACAAGCATCCAAAACATGTTCTACATGTGCATCCATCTGAGCATCTGAATCATGCCATACATGTGCATCATTAATGTCAATAAACCTATGTGTAGGTAGACAAAACGAGACATGATGAGTCTCACATCGCACATAAGGCTGAGCTCCCACTGAGACGAGACTGTCTCT
Source organism: Ceratopteris richardii (assembly GCA_020310875.1). NCBI lineage: Eukaryota > Viridiplantae > Streptophyta > Polypodiopsida > Polypodiales > Pteridaceae > Ceratopteris > Ceratopteris richardii. Next base: position 19,008,757 of record CM035412.1, read on the forward strand.
CACATGAAGTACCTACAGTGGATACATGTGCCCAATCCTGGCACCTCTGACAAGCATAGGCTGTCCCAACTACAACTGAAAATGATGCTCACTAAGGAATGCATAACATCTGCTCTCTTGTAACTGGCTAACTAAAATCAAGCTCATAGGGAATGAAGGCACATAACGTACATGTCTGGGTATAAGTGATGCTCCACTAGGTAGCATAAGGCATACATCTCATGCACCCTCAATGTCATATGTCGTATCATCAGGTATGTGCACACATCCACGACTCTCACCTGAGAATCGACAAAACCACTCACGATGTGGAGTAACATGAAAACTGTCTAATGCATCAAGCAACCAAGCCATATGTGTGTTATCCAATGAACAAGAGGAATCATGAGATGAACCATAGGAGAAAGTGATATCACCATCACTAGCATAATCAACTACCATAGACTCTCCTAAAATCACTACCTGACTTGCATCATGTGCATATCTCTGACGTCGCTGTAGCATTCGCCTAAAGCAACATCGTCAAATATGGCCCTCATGACCATAATGCCAACATCGAATTCGTCGATGTGATCTATGTCTCACATGAGTCAATGGACTCACATACATATCATGTAGTCTCTGCCATAATGCACTACTCGTCTCCTCATACATAACAGACTCATATATAGAATCCACAAGGTGTAATCGGATACTGGAGCTGGCCAATGCATCCATATCCATCCATACATGGTCGGGCATGTCACGAGACCTCTGTGCATCTCTATGCACATACATGTGTAACCCTGCGCTAACCAATGTATGCCAGATCTAAGCTTTCCATCTCGGAAAGTCAGTGCCATCTGTTGGTGTGTGAAACACCACAAGAACTAAACTAATGTGATATTAGAATACCTCCATAACCATCATTAGCTTAGCAATACTCACAATGTGAACCTTCATCTCTGAATTTAGTGAAAATCAAAATTTCACTTCACAGAAATCTGTGCCTTTTCTTCACATCTTCAATCTGACCTGTATTAGTTTGATCTTTGCAAAATCTTTTGATCATTTGCTAAGAGAAGTTCTTGCTAATGTTAAGTAACACATAACAAGCAAAACTTTCAAGTAATAACTTCAAAATCTTCTGATTTTGCTCCAAACTTTTCACTATGTCTGAAAACTGAAAATCTACTTCATCGATTTGACATACCTTCACTGTTAAGCTGATTTCTCTGAGTATGCATCCCGTTTCTTAAAGATATTTTGACCAAATGTAGTTGAGAATAGTAGCTTTAAAATGAGCTATCACTTACTGAAAACTTTACAGTATACTTCGAGATCTGACCTTCAGAAGTTCAGACAAATGTGCGCCAGAAAAGTCGTAACTGTCAACTACCTTACATAGTCATATGAAATGACTTAGAACTCAATGTACAAGAGGAATTAGGCTTAATCCTTCTACACAAACATATGTTGTATATCAGAGAAGATGTATACAAAATGGCTTGGCCTAATTTTGCTCATAGCCATGGAAAACTCTCTCAGACTCAGAAGTTTTTCCTCAACATCTCTCTCAGAAAAAACACGACTTTTCTCTACTCACTCAGATTACTAAATTGAGTTCCCTCTACATGTTTTTGATCTCAAATTAACTTATATACCTATGGTTTACATTCTCCTAGACTTGAACTCGTAAGTTCTGAAGATCAAATGAACAACTAGACTCTAATTTTGCACTAATTTACAATAGTGAAATTGTCCCTTCACTTAGGCTTGATTTTATGTATGCTATCTCTTTACTTCTCCTTTCCTTCTTCCTTCCTTCATATGTCTTCATATATTCATGCCTAATTAGTGAGTGAAGCCCCAACAGCTCCCCCTCAATCACTAATTAGCATACTTCAATTTCTTCATGTAGTCTTCTTCTCTTTTATTCCTGCCATCTCCTTGAACCTATTTGTCTTCACTCCATCCAAGCTTTTTGTCATAATATCTGCAATCTGATCTTTTGTAGAAGTGTACACCACTTCAATCTCTTTCTCCATTACCTTTTCTCTGAGAAAATGATACTGTATTTCTATGTGCTTTGTCCTTGCATGAAATACAGGATTTGCTGCAAGATATAATGAGCTCATGTTATCTCCATGAATGATAGGTATACCTTGATCAATTCCCAAGCTTTTGAATAATGTCTGCATCCATATTACTTCTTTTGCTGCTTCCACAAGTCCTTTGTATTCAGCTTCTGTTGATGATAAAGCCACTGTATGTTGTTTCTTTGAACACCAACTCACAAGCTTATCTCCAATGTATATCATGTAACCATGGGTAGATCTTCTATCATCCTGACTTCCTGCCCAATCTGAATCACTATAGGCTCTCAATCTTATATTTGATGTAAAAGGATAATACAATCCTTCTTTCAAAGTCCCTTTGATATATCTAAGAACTCTTTGACCTGCAATCCAATGTGGATCCTTTGGACAATGCATGAATTGAGAAAGAACACCAATTGCATAACTAAGATCAGGCCTTGTTAGTGTAGCATAAATTAAACTTCCCACTAAAGATTGATACTTCCTCATGTCTTTGAATTCTGCACCATCATATCTACTGAGTTTATGATTGACCTCTAGTGGTGTTGATGCCTCTCTGCAATTCTCCATGTTAAACTTCTTTAGAAGATTCAAGAGATACCTTTCTTGTGATACATATATACCATGTTCTGCATAAGTGATTTCCATTCCAAGAAAAATATGACAGATCACTTATCTTGAATTCCTTCTCAAGTAGCTTCTTCACCTCCTTGATTCCTTCATTTGAGGTACCTATAATTATAATATCATCTACATATATACAAATGTAGATCATACCTTCATCTGTTCTTTTGATAAGTAAACTTGCATCTGCCTTTGAACTTTGATATCCAAGATCATTAAGATACTTTACAAGTCTATAATTCCAAGCTCTTGGAGCTTGCTTCAAACCATAAAGTGCTCTTCTCAACCTGCAAACATAATTTGGAAACTTATGATCTGCAAACCCTTGAGGTTGCTCCATGTAAACCTCATCTGATATATATCCATTCAAAAATGCATTCTTAATGTCCAATTGACTCAATGTCCATCCTTTTGATGCTGCAATGGCAATGATTGTCCTTATGGTTGACATCTTTGCCACAGGACTGAATGTCTCATCATAATCTATGCCAAAAGTTTGAGCATAGCCTTTAACCACCAATCTCGCTTTGTATCTGGCTATAGTTCCATCTGCATGCTTCTTGATTTTGTAAACCCATTTATTTCCAATCACTTTCTTACCATTAGGTTTTGGAACAAGTTCCCAAGTTTTGTTTTCTTCAAGTGCATCAAACTCTTCCTTCATTGCTACTTCCCATTGTCTCTTACCCTTTGCTTCATCATAGCTTTGAGGTTCTTCATCTTCCTTAACCATGTAAGCATAATTTTTCTGAGTCAAGTAAGAAGTGTCATATGAATACCTTGTAGGTTGCTTCCTCATTCTGGTTGACCTTCTTGGTTCACACTCTTCATGTATATCTGGATGTACTTCTTCATCAAATATTGGTCCATCTTCATTCCTTCTATATGATCCAACTCTTGATGTACTTGCTTGCATATGTTCTTCATCTCCATCTATCTGCAAATGTGACTTACCTCTTGCACTCCTTCTTATCTCTTCTTCAAATGTTTCAAGGTCACAATCTTTATCTGCATACCAACTCTTCTGTTCATCAAAGGTCACATCTCTGGAAACAATAAAATGTTTAGTTAAAGGACTCCATAGTCTATAACCCATTTGCTTTTCATCATACCCAATAAATACATATTTTTCTGCCTTTGGTTCAAGCTTATGTCTGAGTTGTGATGGCACATAAGCATAGGCAATTGACCCAAACACTTTACAGTGATCAAGTGTTGGTTTCTTACCGGCAAGCCATCATAGCGGAATGGGAAAAGAGATATATAGATAACACCAATGAACTCAAGAAAAAGTGGAAGATGGCAGAGAATAAATTCTTTGTACAATGCAATGAAGATGCTAATCAACGTTTTGTCATAGGAGAGGAACTCTTGAAGAACAAGGACATAATCACGCGAGCAACCCAAGAAATCAAAGCAAAGGATGAACTCATCACCAATTTAAAAGCTCATATAGAACAACAGGTAACCGTGGGGACACCAGTAGTTCCCAGCTCCACAACAGCTACTCAGGAGACTGAGGTACGTCCTCTTTCTCCCCCCATGCAACATTCACGGATGAGGGAATAGAGACCCACACTGAGAAACATGATCGGGCTATTGCAGAACTAAGCTGACATGAGCGGGCACTACTAGTATCCCAGATTACAGAAGAATTTGACGAACAGGTAATCAAAGTAATGAGAGAAGCAAAGATTGAGAGCAAGAGTCTAGAACAGGTTATGAAGCCTTTCAGTGTACCTTATGGGTTACTCAAAGAAGAAACATGCCAATATATAAAGAGAACCACCAATAAAGAACGAGATAACAATCTACAATTCAATATGCAAACATTTAACTATACACAAGAGGAATTTGATAAAGCAGATCCTATCTGGAGACGCAAGTTTTTGGAGAGGAACCGAACGTTACGAGTGCACTAAGAATCGGCACCCAATGTGCTTCAAGTTAACCCATCTTTTTTCCTAGTATGTGGAAGACGCTCCTCGATGCAATTTTGGGAAGAACAGGATCACGGAAGCTTAAATAATCAATGGCTAAATTATCCATTATTACCAAGTCCACCTCGCAACTACTTATCGACGGAAGAATACATGGTGAAACCATCAAATTTTGGATCTCTAGATATGCCACAGTACCGGATCTAGCCATCAAGATGACCAACAAAATTTTGAGCATGCTACTTACAGTAATAAAGGTATTTCAACATTCTCAGTATACCTTTTTGAACTTCATCGAAATAAACCAGGGATCAAATGCACTAGTTTTTTTATCTATCTACTATCCCTAGTCGCTTAACGCTCATGGCCATATACTCCAGAATTATGTTTTGCCGAGTCCATATATGCAGACATTCAAAGAAGCATTCTTTACAAGATTTTTTGAAATGGACTCGAAGATCTTTGCTAAAATATGTTCTAACTTAAATGTGCAACTAATGGCCTACGAATTAAGCTTTTTTGCCGATCATAAACAGGTGCCAGATGACGGTGTAAAGTCCTCAATGGAAGGAATTGATGATATGTCAAGAAAATTCGCTTAACCACCGAGAGTAGAAAGTCATCCAAACATACGCATGTCACCACACAAAGCCTATTGAGGACGAGAGAGTTCAGGAGGAGGGACGTGTGGAGGGAGAATCAAGCAAAAAGAGAAGAAAAAGAAGAAGATCAAAGACTGAAATGGCTCAATAAAGAAAAAGCTCATCAAGAAAAGAACAACCCTCTACCCAAAGCCCTGCATGGGCATGCATCAGACGACAACACCAAAGGACCAGGGCCAAAAGATGGAAACAAACGCATCACAACTAGGCTCTTTCAAAGGGAGATAGTACACAAGGGATTCTTCATCGGATAAGATAACCAATTATCTGAGAATTCTAGACGCTTCTCCCTCTACTTGATGCCTGCAATGGAAAGAAATGCATCAGGTCCTAGAGGATGTGAAAGCAGTGATGTATTCCGTATGTTGGTTGTTGAGGATAAGTTGGATGGTACCAACTACCCGTTATGGGCTTATATGATGCGACATGTGTTGGTTGCAAAAGGATTGTGGAACATTGTGCAGGGTGTTGAAAGACATCCTGTTACACCTCTGACTACAGGTACTGCAAATACATGTGTTGGAGCTGATGAAGATGGTGTCGAAGATGATATTCCGTAGATTCCTGTTTGTGCTTCTGTTTCTGTTGCACCTACTGCAGAGCAGATTTGTTGGGATGGCAGAGATGCCCGGCCACATGCATTGATAGCTTTGTCTGTCAAACGTGCCATTATTCCTCACATTCACTCTTGCAGAACAGCTAAGGATGCTTGGGATACACTTACCACATTGTACCAAGCTAGGAATGAGGCTCGTGTTGCTTACCTCCGAAAATAGTTGGAGAGTGAGCACATGAATGAAGGTGGTTCTATGGACAGTTTCCTAACAAAGATCAAAGACTTGAAGGAACAGTTGATTTCTGCTGATGAGGTTATACCAGATAGCTCACTTGTGCAGACCGTTCTGAATGGTCTTCCTGATTCATATCAGATTTTTGCTTCTACTCTTCGGTTGATGATGAAAGGCAATCCAAATGCCTTGTCATTTGAGGAGTTAGTCTCTGTTCTGTTGCAGGAAGATCAGCCCAGGCAGAACAAGTCTATTATGCGTGTTGCAGACCAAGCTTTCCTGGCTAGTCAGAAGGGCAAAGGAAAATGGAGCTCTTCTACTAGTAAGCACAAATCTGCAAATGTTGTACATTCAAAGAACCAAGACAAAGATGAGAAAAAATCAGAAAAGCAGAAATTGTTTTGTAAGTACTGTAAAGGGAATGATCACATCATAAAGAACTGTCCAAAACTGGCTGCAAAGAGGCAAAGAAGAAAGAGGCTGGAATGGTTGTTGCAGAAGCCTCTACACCAAAAACGGAGTCTGCTAATCTTGTGCAGGAAGAAGAATGGGCATTTACTACTGTTTGCAGTTTTGACCCGTCTTCTCATGATCAGTGCATGTCTGCAGTAGACTCAGATGTTTGGTATTTTGACAGTGGGGCAACCAAACATATTACCTCGCAGCACAGTTTCTTCTCTTCACTCGAGCCTGCCCCTACAGGGAATACTGTTACATGCACCAACAACTCCTCTTATCCTGTTATGGGAGTTGGTAAGATCATTTTGACTACTGCTGATGGTAGTTCTTTCACTTTGTCAAATGCTTTATTTGTGCCAGGGATCAAAAAGAACATGTTATCAGTTTCTGCATTAGCCAAGATTGGCTTGGTTGTGAAATTTGTTGATAACAGGTGTACAATTCATGATCTGTCAAATGGCGATGTGATTATTGCTTCTGGCATTTTATGTCGTGGGCTGTATAAGCTCATAGACTATGAAAGATCAGTAAATGATTTGGCATGTGCAGTAAATGATTCTCAGGCTATATCAGATGCAAAGCTTTGGCATGCATGCTTTGGTCATCTGAATTTTGCTAGTTTGCTACGCCTACAGAAATCTGAAATGGTGTCCTCCTTGCCCAAACTTGAGGCACCTGGAAAACATGCTTGTGAAGGTTGTATTTTGGGCAAAATGCAGCGTTCCTCCTTTCCAAAAGATGGTTCAGCTCGGGCTACTCAGAAATTGCAGCTTGTACATAGTGATGTCTGTGGTGCTATGCAGACACCTTCTTTTGGGAATTATCTTTATTTCCTGACTTTCATCGATGATTTTTCCAAGCATGCATGGGTATATCCACTGAAGGCAAAGTCCGAAGTGTTCATGTGATTCAAACAGTTTTTTGTTTTGGCTGAAAATCTGTCAGCATGTAAAATGGGCACCCTCCGTTCTGATCGGGGGGGGGAATATATGTCTTTTGATTTTAATGCATTTCTGGCTGAACATGGGATAAAACACTAGTGTACAGTGCCATATACACCTCAACAGAATGGAGTTGTTGAACGAAAGAACAGGTCACTCATGGAGATGGCGAGGTGTATGGTCAAGAGTCAAGCTTTACCACATAGTTTCTGGCTTGAGGCTGTCATTTGTGCAGCATATGTACTTAACAGGTGTCCCACTAAAGCGCTGCAGTCTATCACTCCATATGAGGCTTGGCATGATCGCAAGCCATCTGTTGCTCATCTGCGTGTTTTTGGTTGTTTGGCATATGCATTAGTGCCTGAACAACATCACAGAAAATTGGATGATAAAGTAGTAAAATGTATTTTTGTTGGGTACAGTTCTGAAAGTAAAGGCTATCGTCTGTATCATCCACAGACTAAACGCATTCTGGTTAGCCGTGATGTTGTTTTCGTGGAAGATGCTATTCAGCCATTGCTTTCATGTACTAAGGAGACATCTCTTAGCTCCAATGACATGTATGATACTTTGATGCCTCTTTTTACAGGTGGACAGTCTAGTGCTGGTTCTAATGAGGCAACTTCTCAGCCTTTGCAGGTTTCATGTGATGATGCAGATCATTCCATTTGTGATGCAGATTTACATGATGCACTAGTTGATGACAGAGCTGATATTGAGCAGGCAAAAACTATTCCAAACTGGCTGGTCCAGACTTTGCGTGACAGCAAATTAGATGCACTTCTGTCATATCGTACTCGTTCAGGCTCTCATAGTGCCTCTTTTGCATCAGATTGCTATGCTATGGCTGCATCTAGTCTATGTGATGAGAATGAGCCTGTTTTATTTGATGAAGCACAAAATTTCAGAAAATTGGATGGTTGTTATGCAATCTGAATATGATGCAATAATGAAGAATGGTACTTGGTCTTTATGTGACTTGCCTCTTGGCAAGAAGGCCATTGGCACTAAGTGGGTATACAAGTTGAAGCGTAAACCTGATGGTACAATTGATAGGTATAAGGCTAGGCTTGTTGCAAAGGGTTATGCGCAGGAAAGAGGCATTGATTTTGATGAGACCTTTGCACCTACATGCCGTATGACTACTGTTCGGAGCATTTGTGCACTTACAGCCCATCATGGTTGGAATGTACATCAGTTGGACATTAAAATAGCATTTCTGAATGGTGACTTGCATGAAGAAGTGTATGTTTTTCAACCCCGTGGCTTTGTGCAGAGAGGACATGAAAATCAGGTGTGCAGGTTAAAGAATGCATTATATGGTTTAAAGCAAGCACCACGTGCTTGGTATGAGAAGATACATGCCTATCTGATTGCACATGGTTTTGTGAACAGTCCAATTGAGAGCACCTTATATGTTCAGCGTGATAATGATGTGCTTCTGATCATTGTTGTCTATGTTGATGACATGCTGCTCACTGGTCCTATTGAGAAGCATATTGCTGATTTTAAGGCTGATTTGCATGCCTCATTTGAGATGTCTAATTTGGGGCATTTGCATCACTATTTGGGCATTCAGTTTATGCACGTTTGATGGTGGATTGGCTTTGTGTCAAACAAAATATATTGACACATTATTGTAGCATTTTGGCCTTGAAGACTGTAAGCCTATTGCCACTCCTATGGAGACAGGTTTACGATTGAGTCTTCATGATGCTAGAGATGCATTTGATGTTGTTCTCTATCAGCAGGCTGTTGGATGCTTGATTTACTTATGCATTACTCAGCCAGATATTCAGTTTGTTGTCTCATAGATGAGCAGATTTATGCATTGCCCAAGAGTAAAGCATTGGCAGGCGATTAAGTGCATATTTCGCTACTTGAGTGGTACTCGGCTACTTGGGTTGTTTTATCCCAAGGGGGGATCACTACCGCCAGATTTGCATGCTTTTTCTAACTCAAACTGGGCTGGTTGCTATTACACTCGTGTGTCCACTAGTGGCTTTTGCTTCATGCTTGGTAGCTCATGTATATCTTGGTTGAGCAAGAAGCAGCCTACTGTGGCCACTTTGAGTTGTGAGGCTGAGTATAGGGCAGCTTTCGTAGCTACTGTTGAGTGTGTGTGGCTCAGACGCCTTATGGCTGATTTGGGTGTTGGTCAGTCCTCTGCTACCACCATCTTCACTGACAATCAGAGCGCATTGGCAGTTGCGAGGAACCCTGTGTTCCATGCTCGCACTAAGCACATTGAGGTGCATTATCATTATGTTAGGGAGAGGTTCTCTACTGGGGAGATCAGCTTGGCATATGTGCCCACGCAGGAGAACATTGCAGACCTTTTCACGAAGGCTCTGCCTAGGGAGAAGTTTGAAGCTTTCCGCAAAGTTTTGGGCTTACTTCCTTTCATGGAGTGATTTCCACATAGCTTGGCACTTCCTTATACATGAGTGCCAGCTCCTTGTTCACCGCATCAGTCCCAGGGGGGATTTGTTGATATATTTAGGTAGTGATGTGTGTGAACACTCTAGAATCGTCGGGGCACTTTTTTTCCCTCTTTAGGAGGTTTTTTCCCCTGGCTTGTATATACGCCTATTTCCCTAATGGGCTACTTATCTTTGTACATTCTCTGGTAATACATTCAGTATTGTGTGTTTGTGGTTCAAGCTTCTTCTTCTTCCTTGTGCTGTTTGTGTGCTTCCGGAGACATCTATCTCCAACAAGAGTTAGAATTGTCCAAACTCTATAAGGATTCTGACAGTTCTACTAGTCATACCTCTAGAACCTCTACTGAGATAGATGAGATAGCTGAGCAGGTTGCCAAGAAGCTAGGACTCCAAAATAGACAAGCACCAAGGGTCCCTCATTGAAGCGATGTTACAACTGTGGAGGAGACCACATGGGTAATATTTGCTCGATGATGGCTCAACCCCAAGGAAACCCTAATGCTCAATATTACACTATTGAGAGAAAATACACGAACCATACCGCTCAAGACTGTCCATACAATAGGCAGGCTGTCAGACAAAATTATCAGCAACCTTATCAACAAGGTAGGTATCAAAATCAATACCAACAGCCATATTATAGGTCACATCAACAATATCAGGCACCATATCGGCCACAACCATCCTAGAAAACCAACCACCCCCTCCTGCAAATGTGATCCCAGTCAAGTATGCAGTGGCAGAAGAGAAACCTAATAGAACATTGGTGCCACTAACCTTGTTGGTCTCAAAAAATGTCTCTCATGCTCATAGTTCATACTACTCCCATGAAGATGGTCCACAAGCTTATTACACAGAGTCACCAGAGCATAGTGAGACTTATCCTTATCAATACGAGGCACCACCTATGGAACAAAATTGGGAGCCAAAATACTCCAATGTCATGTATATGAATCCAAACCCCAGACCCCAATTGAGACAAGTAAGACCAAAAGCCCCTAGAGGACCATGTTTTAGATGTCAAGGTGACCATTTCAGTCGTGAATGTCCCCACTCATCGACTCGAGGACAAGGACAAAACATCACAATACAAGGCTTTTGTCTTGAGTGCGGCAAAGAACATCTTCCAAGAGAGTGTCCCAGGAACCCCTCTAGTGCACCCAAGGTTACACCAATTAATGTGGTAGGCTTAGTGGTGGATTCAAGTTCAAGTGGTAGTAATGTGGCTCCTATATAGGCAGTTACTAGGGCACAAGCCTTACAACAAGCTAAACCAGCTGAACAATCAGAGTCAAGTGAATCAGGAGAGCCTAGTAAGAGGAAAACAAGAACATGGAAGGATACCAGGGAGAAGGCCAATCGTAAGTGGAATAAAAAGTTATCAAAACTAGAAGAAAGCATGAAAGACGCAAAAACAAAAATAGAAGACATTGCATCTCAATCCCCCTTGCATGCCGAAACTCAACCCACACCACCTCATCCCACACCACCTCATCCACCAGTCACTGTAAATAGACTGCAACCAGGGTCTATTCTTGCAAATCCAACCCTAGAAGCCTTGGACATGATGTTCAAGGCCTACTAGGCTCGACTTCAAGAAGGGCCAACAGCTACAAACCTAGACAAGAGCTACCCTAGAGCAGATTTAGAGATTAAACGAACAAAAGTGTGCATGAAAATGGTAGAGCTAGCGCAGGCTATGCTCGAGTCCAGTCAATCGTTCAATTAGACAAACACTGTCAAGCCAAATTTGCATTTCCAGGGCTTATTAGAAAGATTAGAGCAGTTGGTAAACAAACCACATGTTTCTTTACTGCCACAAGCTCAACCAGTTGTTGAAAGAGAAAGTTCATCACCAACGAAAGCTAATGTTCCTGATTCCCTGGATGATGGAACACCTCTTTCAATTCAGCAGTACTCTCAAGAGCTCTTGCAGGAAATACAAGAAGAGAAAGGGGCCAAGGAGAAGGGTAATTCCCCTCCTATTCCTGAGATTGATGACCTTCATGATCAATTTCCCCAAGACATTCCATCTATTTACAGAGAGCAAGTAGAGCAAAAAGAAGATGAAATATTATATTTTGAATCATTCTTTACAAGAATTGCCACAATTCACAGGTCCATGGGAATCTGAATCTCTCCAGATCAGATCTCCCACAATATTGGTAAGAAATGAAGACCCAGTGGTTCCAAGGAACACTGATGTCATGAAGAACACTAAGGTTCAGTGTCATCTCACCCTAGAAGAGCTGCTCAAAGTAAAACGAGAGCTATGGAATCATGTGGTGAATCAGGTTCCAAAACTTGATTCCAATATTCCAAAAGTAGGCTCTAAACAAAAAGTACCAAAGATACCCCTAGACAAAATAGGGGACATGAGTGAAGGTGAAGAAGGTAATACTTACCTTCCAATCACCTATCAAGGTTACACAACCAAAGCTATCTTAGATTCAAATGTTGGTGTTGCGATTGCGACCACTTGCCTATGGAAGCAATGGGACAAACCCGCATTAACACCAACTAGAATGAAGCTTCAAATGGCAGATGGCCATGTTGAAAGACCTCTGGGATTGCTAGAAGGGATAACTCTAACCACTTGTGGTGGAGAGTTTGAACACACCTTTGCTATTTGTGGCTTTGAAAAAAATAATGTCTATGAGATGATCCTAGGAAGACCTTTCCTACGACAACTGCAAATAGTACAGGATTGGGGAACCAACTCATTGTACTTGCAGCACTTAGGGGTCACAACCAAAGTAAATCTAAAAGATTGTACCTTCATAGATGTACCACCCCTACAATGGAATCCTATCCACAAAGAGCAAGAAGATTCAATCTCAGTGCATTCTGAAAGTTCACATGATCCATCCTGGATGCATGAAGATACCCATTTATGGATGTGCAAGGTCGCAGAGGAAGAGGAAAAATGCTTGGAAGCAAGAGAAGAAGGAACTCCCCCAGGAGATAGACCAATTAAAGACCCAGCTTATACACCAATGATATTTCCAGATGAGGAATTTGAGCCTCATGCTTGGGCAGAAATCGTGGCCACCATGGAGATTGTTGTCAATGAAGAACAATGGACACCTCATTGTGATGAGGAGGGTTATGATATTTTAGTGTTCATGTGTCAGCCCGTGCGAGAAGAATGTGACCCTAGTGATTTCGTAGAAGAAGAAGAGAGTGATGATGATCTAGAGTCCATTGTGATGGATAGATGCTTTAACTCTGAAAAGCACTATCTAGAAGATGTAGGAGTGTTTACCCAAAAAGAATAAGAACCTCTCGCAAGTATCAAAATGGTAAATTCAAAGGATGGGAGTGAAGGAGGTCAAAAGAAAAAGAAAAGAAGAGTAGCGAAACAAGAAGAGGAGGAATCATTGTTTGAAGTACCAGAAAACTTCAAGAAATATGAAGTTGAAGACCGAAAAAATTTTGTATGAATGCGCAAGAGAGAGGCCATCATAGGAGAAACATATGATAATAAAGAAAAGACCAAAAAAATTGTTGTAACCATCAAAGGGAATGAAGAACAATGTACATACATAGGAGAAGACCTAAGCCCGGAAGAAGAAGTAGAGTTGGTAGCTTTATTAAGGGAATATAGGGACCTGTTTGCATGGCACTACAGAGACCTGAAGGGAGTAGATCCAAAAATATGCTCTCATACAATCCCCATGATAGCAAATGTCAAGCCCACCAAATAAAAGCCCTACACATATAATGACACTTATGGAGCTAAAATAAAAGAAGAAATCGATAGCTTGATTGAAGCTAGATTTATTTATGAGATTGAGCATATTGAATGGGTGTCCGCGATTGTAGTGGTGCCCAAAAAGAATGGAAAGTTGCAAGTGTGTATTAACCTTAAAAAAGTTAATGCTACTACAATCAGAGATAGCTACCCTCTTCCAATCGTCAAACATTTATTGGGGTGTGTTGCGGGCAAGGAAGTTTATAGCTTCCTTGATGGATTTTCAAGCTACAACCAAGTAGCCATTGCCCTAGAAGATCAACACAAAACGGCTTTTGCCACAGACTGGGGAATCTTTGCATTTCGTGTGATGCCATTTGGGCTCACCAATGCACCTACAACATTCCGAAGGCTCATGTATCATGTCTTCAAAGAGTTCTTGCAAAAGAGCTTAGAAGTATATGTGAATGATTTAAAGAAAGATGATAGCACATCCCTGAGCTGAGACAAATCTTCAACAAGTGTAGAGAATATCGAGTTTATCTGAACCTAGAAAAGTGTGTGTTCATGGTACTCAAGGTAAAATCTTAGGTCATATTGTTTCTAAGAATGGAATATCAACAGATGAGGATAAAGTAAGAGCCATGGCAGAGTTGCCGAGGCCAAGGAATGTTAAAGAGGTACAAGCCTTTATGGGTCATTGTGGATATTACTGTAGATTTATCCACATGTACACATCATAGCTAAACCTCTTTATGCCTTGTTGATAAATTTTGAGTGGAACGACGAATGTGAAAATTCCTTCAATGATCTGAAGAGACGTTTGTAAATGGCACCAATACTGGCCACTCCTGATTGGAACAAGCCATTCCATGTCCATGTGGATGCCTCCAATCATGCAATAGGATGTGTGTTGTCACAACCCACAGGTGAGGGAAATCTAGATTTACCCATAGCATATCCTAGCAGACAACTCGCAGCTGAATGAAACTATACAACAACTGAAAGGGAAGGCTTAGGCATGATATATGCCTTGAAGAAGTTTAGACACTACCTATTGGCCAATAAGTTCAATTTTTTTATTGATCATCAAGCATTATTATATTTGGTCAATAAACCTTGCAATACAGGACGCTTAGTAAGATGGTTGAATATGATTTTGAAGTGGTTGTTAGGAAAGGTAGGACCCACCTGAGGGCTGATCATCTTTCTCGCATCACTTCAAGAGAGCACCCGCAAGGAGTGTCTGATGAATTGCCTGATGCTTATCTATTCAATTTAGAATTTGTTCCTAAATGGGCAAATAAGTTGGTACATGTCCTAACCTTCAGACTTGCAAATAAGAAAGTGAAAACAAACAAACATGAAATTGTAAAATCACAAAAATATCACATATTGGCAAGAATCATGTACAAACAAGATACAGAGGGTGTATTAGCTTGTGGTGTTGAGGACGATGAACATAATAGTTGGGTACATGAACAATGCATCACATTAGAATTAGAGAATTGCATGAGCACAAATCTAGGTAGCATGCACTCTTAGTTCCTCTAGGCCCAATCTGAGCAAAGAAGTGTTGGAGTTAGACGTCTGCGGAAGCATGCAAACAACACAAGGAAGAAGAAGAAGCTTGGAGCACAACACACAATACTGAATGTATTACTAGAGAATGTACAAAGATAAGTAGCCCATTAGGGCAATATGCATATATACAAGCCGAGGGAAAAAAACCTCCTAAAGAGGGAAAAAAGTGCCCCGGCGGTCCTAGACTGTTCACACACATCACTGTTGATGTATGAAACACCACAAGAAATGAATTAATGTGACACTAGAACACCTCTATGGTCACCATTAACTCATTGCCACTCCAAACTTTGAGAAATGATAGTCTAAAGTGAGAACTTTGCTTCTACAAATATTCCTAGTCATTGAAATGACATACCTTTAGTATTTTGCTAATTTCTCTTAGCTCAAATATTATTCCTCCATGATCTTTTAGTAGGTGAAACTAGAAGAGTAGCGCTTTTCAACAAGCTATCATATGCTTGAAATGGATCTCTAGAACTCAAGTTATGGCCTTCACAAGATCACCCTATATGACTTCCAAAAATGGAATTTTTGTCTGTTTTAGTAATCCTGGGTGTTTAAAAATGAGAATTTGATGCCTAGCATCGACTTGCAACCAAAATTGATGCCTGGCATCGACTTTCAGCTTTTTTAGCCACTTTTTCAGCGCCAGAATTACCCCCTTGAACACACACATGAACAAGACCACTTTTATGTGGGAAGTCGATGCCAGGCATCGACTTTATGCTAAAACTCGATGCCAGGCATCGAGTTGCTCCACAAACCTCATGATTTTAAGAAGTTCTAGCAGTACATAATACTCAGAGAGTAAAACACGGACTTATCAGTACAAACTCGGTGCCAGGCATCGACTTGCTTGGAAAACTTCAACTTCTGAAATCATTTCACAGTAGACAAACACTGGAGATGGAAGAAGAAGACTTATACACAGAACTTTAACTAGTTCTTGTCATAGCTATGAAAACTCAGAAGCTTACAAGTGCTTTCTCACTCAGAGAAGCCCGACTATACTCAGTCATACAAAATGAGTTCTTACTCACTCTTTCATTGTCTTCCTCTTCGCGTCAGTTGATACAAACTAACTTATATAGATTTTCTTATTCTCGTGATTTTTAAAAAACTTTTAGAACTAAAGTGAACTAACTTTACAAATATACTACACTTGTGTAACTTCACATAGGCATGTGGTTTTCTTCTGAAGCTTTGACCTTCAAATATATGTCCAATTAGTGATTGTTTCTCCAACAGCTCCCCCTCAATCACTATTTGACATTCTCTGTTTGTTCATATCATCTTCTTTTCTTTTACTCCTGCCATGCTTTTGAATCTGCTGGTCTTCACACCATCCAAGCTCTTTGTCATTATGTCTGCTATTTGATCTTTAGTAGAAATGTACTCCACTTCAATCTCCTTCTCCATTACCTTTTCTCTCAGGAAATGATAATGTATCTCTATATGTTTTGTTCTTGCATGAAATACTAGATTTGCTGCAAGATAAAGTGAACTCATATTATCTCCATGTATTGTAGGTATACCTTGATCAATGCCCAAGTTTTTGAACAATGTCTGCATCCATATGACCTCCTTAGCTGCTTCCACAAGTCCTTTGTACTCAGCTTCAGTTGATGATAATGCTACTGTATGTTGTTTCTTTGAACACCAACTTACAAGCTTATCACCAATGTATATCATGTAGCCATGAGTTGATCTTCTGTCATCTTGGTTACCTGCCCAATCTGAGTCACTATAGGCTCTCAACTTCAAATCTGATGTAAAAGGATAATACAATCCTTCCTTTATAGTTCCTTTGATATATCTGAGAACTCTTTGACCTGCAATCCAATGTGGGTCCTTTGGACAATGCATGAATTGTGACAAAACTCCCACTGCATAACTAAGATAAGGTCTTGTTAGTGTAGCATAAATCAAACTACCCACAAGAGATTGATACTTTCTCATATCTTTGTATTCTGCACCATCATATTTACTGAGCTTATGATTAACTTCAAGTGGAGTTGAAGCTTCTCTGCAATTTTCCATATCAAACTCCTTCAATAGATTCATAAGATACCTTTCTTGTGATACATATATGCCATGATCTGTATAAGTAACTTCCATTCCAAGAAAGTATGACAACTTTCCTAGATCACTGATCTTGAATTCTTTTTCAAGTAATCTCTTTACCTCCTTGATTCCTTCATATGAAGTTCCTGTGATTATAATGTCATCTACATAAATACAAATGTAGATTGTACCTTCCTCTGTTCTTTTGATGAGTAGACTTGGATCTGCTTTTGAACTTTGATATCCAAGATCATTGAGATACTTCACCAGTCTATAGTTCCATGCTCTTGGAGCTTGTTTCAATCCATAGAGTGCTCTTCTCAACCTGCAAACAAAATTTGGATACCTAGAATCTATAAACCCTTGAGGTTGTTCCATGTATACCTCATCTGATATGTATCCATTTAAGAATGCATTCTTTATATCCAATTGACTTAGGGTCCATCCTTTTGAAGTTGCAATAGCAATGATTGTCCTTATAGTTGACATCTTAGCTATTGGACTGAATGTCTCATCATAATCTATGCCATAGGTTTGGGCATAGCCTTTCACCACTAGTCTAGCTTTGTATCTGGCTATACTTCCATCTGCAAGCTTCTTCACTTTATAAACCCATTTATTTCCAATAACCTTCTTACCATTTGGTTTAGGAACAAGTTCCAATGTCTTGTTCTCCTCCATTGCATTGAACTCTTCCTTCATTGCTTCTTCCCATTGCTTCTGACCTTTAGCTTCATCATAGTTCAGAGATTCTTCATCATCTTTGACCATATATACATAGTTCTTCTGAGTTATGTAAGAAGTATCATAAGAATACCTTTCTGGTTGTCTTCTAGTCCTGCTTGACCTCCTTGGTTCACATTCTTCATAAGTGTCTGGATACACTTCTTCATCAAATATAGGAGCTTCTTGATTTCTTCTTGTTAATCCACTTCTGGATGTACTTTCTTGCATATAGTCTTCATCTCTATTTACCTGCACAATTGATTTTCCTTTCTCACATCTTCTTACCTCTTCTTCAAATTCTTGAGTTGTATGACTTTGATCTGCATACCAACTTTTCTGTTCATCAAATGTAACATCTCTAGAAACAATAAATTGTTTGGTTAGAGGATTCCACAATCTGTAACCCATCTGCTTTTCATCATAACCAATGAACACATATTTTTCTGCCTTTGGTTCAAGTTTATGTCTAAGTTGTGATGGCACATAAGCATATGCAATTGATCCAAACACTCTACAATGATCTAGTGTTGGTTTCTTACCCCACCAAGCTTCATATGGAGTCATTCCATTGAGAGCTGCACATGGTAATCTATTCACAAGATATGTAGCTGTATTTATAGCCTCAGCCCAAAGATAATTTGGACAATTCTTCTCCTTCAGCATAGCTCTAGCAAACTCAAGCAAAGTCCTGTTCCTTCTTTCTGCTACACCATTTTGTTGTGGTGTATACTTGCAAGTTATTTCTCTCTTAATACCTGCATTGCAAAGATAATTATTGAACTCTTGGGAGAAGTATTCTCCCCCTCCATCAGACCTCAATCTTTTAAGCTTTTGACCTGTGACTCTCTCTGCATATGCATGTGTCTACCTCTTGAAATTTACTTTGATATCTTCCACCTCTGCCTCTGCTATTGTTATTCTGATTTTGATTTGATCCTTGTTGGTTGTGCCAACAGTCATGAGCCAAATGATTACTCAATCCACAGATCCAGCAAGCCTTCTTGTTGTTATTCTGATTACCTCTACCTCTTCCAAAACCTCTTGCTCTTCCTCTACCTGTGCCTCTACCTCTTGCAAAATAAACTTGAGAACTTGACTCCTCTTCATCCTTTGCTTTACCTTTATCTCCTTTCTTCTTGTTCTTCATGTACATTGCAGAACTTTGACCTTTATCTCCATCTCCCTTCAAGTCTTGCTCAAATGTGAGCATCAAACCAAGCAACTGGTTCAAATCTGGAACATAATGATTTAATGAAAGTTCTGTTGATAAGACAAAAGGTTTCCACCTTTCATCTCCTCTCAAACCTACAAGAAATTGAGCAATCAATCTGTGATCCTCAATATCTTCATCTATGGATCCAAGACTATCTGCAAGATCCTTCATCTTAGTGATATAATCACTAATAGTTTGACTTAGCTTCTTCTTGAATGTTGTAAACTCTGACCATAGACTTGCTTTCCGTGCTTTAGTAGTGCTTTGGAAATGATACTCCAATGCATTCCATATATCTTCAGATGATTCCAATCCTCTGATGTGTGGTAGTAAATGATCTGAGATTATGTTGTAAATGTATGCCTTTGCACTTGCATCCTTCTTCTGTCAATGCTTTAAAGCATCAAGTTCCTCTTTCTTTGGTCGGCTTTCATCTTCAAATATTGGCTTCTCTTCTTCACCTGTTACATATACCATGAGATCCTTACTCATAAGTAAGGCTTCCATTCTCATAACCCATGCGTGGTAATTATCTCTGACTAGTTTGTCAAAATAGATATGATCTGCCATACTCCTTTTCTTCTGGTGCATGAGGATACTTTTTAAGGATAATACCTTTTGTAGTTTTTAAGGATAATACTTTTTAAGGATACTTTTTAAGGATAATACTTAAAGGATAAAGGATAATACCTTTTGTAGTTCTTTGTGTATGAGGATACTTTTTAAGTAACCTTTTGATGCCTTGTGTCTTCAAATGCTTCACCTTTCAAACTTTAATGGAAAACTTTCCAAAACTTCTGGTACCTTTGTCGCCTTCTGCTCTTTAGGACCTTTCTGCTCTGATACCACTTGTTGATGTATGAAACACCACAAGAAATGAATTAATGTGACACTAGAACACCTCTATGGTCACCATTAACTCATTGCCACTCCAAACTTTGAGAAATGATAGTCTAAAGTGAGAACTTTGCTTCTACCGAAATTCCTAGTCACTGAAATGACATACTTTCAGTATTTTGCTAATTTCTCTTAGCTCAAATATTATTTCTCCATGATCTTTTAGTGGATGAAACTAGAAGAGTAGAGATGTCCAACAAGCTATCATATGCTTGAAACGGATCTCTAGAACTCAAGTTATGGCCTTCACAAGATCACCTTGTATGACTTACAAAAATGGAATTTTTGCCTATTTTAGTAATCTTGAGTGTCTAAAAATGAAAATTCGATGCCTAGCATCGACTTGCAACCAAAAGTCGATGCCTAGCATCGACTTCAGCTTTTCTAGCCACTTTTTCAGCGCCAGAATTACCCCCTTGAACACACACATGAACAAAACCACTTTTATGTGGGAAGTCGATGTCAGGCATCGAGTTTATGCTGAAACTCGATGCCAGGCATCGAGTTGCTCCACAAACCTCATGATTTTAAGAAGTTCTAGCAGTACATAATACTCAAAGAATAAAACACGGACTTATCAGTACAAACTCGATGCCAGGCATCGACTTTCTTCGAAAACTTCAACTTCTGAAATCATTTCACAGTAGACAAACACTGGAGATGGAAGAAGAAGACTTATACACAGAACTTTAACTAGTTCTTGTCATAGCTATGAAAACTCAGAAGCTTACAAGTGCTTTCTCACTCAGAGAAGCCTGACTATACTCAGTCATACAAAATGAGTTCTTACTCACTCTTTCATTGTCTTCCTCATCGCGTCAGTTGATACAAACTAACTTATATAGATTTTCTTATTCTCGTGATTTTTAAAAAAACTTCTAGAACTAAAGTGAACTAACTTTACAAATATAATACACTTAAGAATTTGTCCCTTCACATAGGCATGTGGTTTTCTTTTGAAGCTTTGACCTTCAAATATATGTCCAATTAGTGATTGTTTCTCCAACAATCACTACCTAAATATATCAACAAATCCCCCCTGGGAGTGATGCGATGAACAAGGAGCTGGCACTTATGTATAAGCAAGTGCCAAGCTATGTGGAAATCACTCCACAAAAGGAAGTAAGCCCAAAGCTTTGCGGAAAGCTTCAAACTTCTCCCTAGGTAGAGCCTTTATGAAAAGGTCTGATATGTTCTCATGCGTGGGCACATATGCCAAGCTGATCTCCCCAGCAGAGAACCTCTCCTTGGCATAGTGATAATGCACCTCAATGTGCTTAGTGCGAGCATGGAACACAAGGTTCCTCACAACTGCCAATGCGCTCTGACTGTCAGTGAAGATGGTGGTGGCAGAAGACTGGCCAACACCCAAATCAGCCATAAGGCATCTGAGCCACACACACTCAACAATCGCTGTGAAAGCTTCCCTATACTCAGCCTCACAACTGGAAGTGGCCACAATAGACTGCTTCTTGCTCAACCAAGATATACATGAGCTACCAAGCATGAAGCAAAAACCACTGGTGGACACACGAGTGTCATAGCAACTAGCCCAATCTGAGTCAAAAAAAGCATCCAAATTTGGCGGTAGTAATCCCCACTTGGGATAAAACAACCCAAGTAGCCGAGTACCACTCAAGTAGCGAAAGATGCGCTTAACCGCCTTCCAATGCGTGACTCCTGGGCAATGCATAAACCTGCTCATCTGTGAGACAGCAAACTGAATATCTGGCTGAGTAATGCATAAGTAAATCAAGCATCCAATAGCCTGCTGATAGAGAGCAGCATCAAATGCATCTCCAACATCATGAAGACTCAATCGTAAACCTGTCTCCATAGGAGTGGCAATAGGATTACAGTCTTCAAGGACAAAACGCTACAATAATGTGTCAATATATTTTGTTTGACACAAATCCATTCCACCATCAACTTGCATAAACTGAATGCCCAAATAGTGATGCAAATGCCCCAAATCAGACATCTCAAATGAGGCATGTAAATCAGCCTTGAAATCAGCAATATGCTTCTCAATAGGACCAGTGAGCAGCATGTCATCAACATAGACAACAATGATCATAAGCACATCATTAGCACGCTGAACATATAAGGTGCTTTCAGTTGGACTGTTTTCAAAACCATGTGCAACCAGATAGGCATGTATCTTCTCATACCAAGCACGTGGTGATTGCTTTAAAACATATAATGCCTTCTTTAACCTGCACACCTGGTTTTCATGCCCTTTCTGCACAAAGCCACGAGGCCGAAAAACATACACTTCTTCATGCAAGTCACCATTCAGAAATGTTGTTTTAATGTCCAACTGATGTACATTCCAACCATGATGGGCTGCAAGTGCACAAATGCTTCGAACACTAGTCATACGGCATGTAGGTGCAAAGGTCTCATCAAAATCAATGCCTCCTTCCTGTGCATAACCCTTTGCAACAAGCCTAGCCTTATGCCTGTCAACTGTACCATCAGGTTTACGCTTAAGCTTGTATACCCACTTAGTGCCAATGGCCTTCTTGCCAGGAGGCAAGTCACATAAAGACCATGTACCATTCTTCATTATAGCATCATATTCAAATTGCATAGCAACTATCCAATTTTCTGAATTCTGTGCTTCATCAAAAGAAATAGGCTCATTCTCATCACAGAGACTAGATGCAGCCATAGCATAGCAATCTGATGCAAAGGAGGCACTATGAGAGCCTGAACGAGTACGATATGACAAAGGTGCATCTAATTTTTTGTCACGCAAAGTCTGCACCAGCCATTTTGGCATAGTTTTTGCCTGCTCAATATCAGCTCTCTCATCAACAAGTGCATCATGTAAATCTGCATCAAAAATGGAATGATTTGCACCATCATATGAAACCTGCAAAGGCTGAGAAGTTGCCTCATTAGGACCAGCACTAGACTGTCCACCTGTAAAAAGAGGCATCAAAGTATCATACATGTCTTTGGAGCTAACAGATGTCTCCTTAGTACATGAAAGCAATGGTTGAATAGCATCTTCCACAAGTACAACATCACGGCTAACCAAAATGCGTTTAGTTTGTGGATGATACAGACGATAGCCTTTACTTTCAGAACTGTACCCAACAAAAATACATTTTACTACCTTATCATCCAATTTTCTGCGATGTTGTTCCGGCACTAGTGCATTTGCCAAACATCCAAAAACACGTAGATGAGCAACATATGGCTTGCGGTCATGCCAAGCCTCATATGGAGTGATAGATTGCAGTGCTTTAGTGGGATACCTGTTCAGTACATATGTTGCACACATGACAGCCTCAAGCCAGAAACTATGTGGCAAAGCCTGACTCTTGACCATGCACCTCGCCATCTCCATGAGTGACCTGTTCTTTCTTTTAGCAACTCCATTCTATTGAGGTGTATACGGCACTGTACACTGGTGTTTTATCCCACGTTCAGCCAGAAACGCATTAAAATCAGAAGACATATATTCCCCCCCTCAATCAGAATGGAGGGTGCCCATTTTACATGCTGACAGATTTTCAGCCAAAACCAAAAACTGTTTAAAGCACATGAAACCTTTGGACTTTGCTTTGAGTGGATATGCCCATGCATGCCTGGAAAAATCGTCAATGAAAGTCACGAAGTAAAGGTAATTTCCAAAAGAGGGTGTCTGCATAGGACCACAGACATCACTATGTACAAGCTGCAATTTTTGTGTAGCCCGAACTGAACCATCTTTTGGAAAGGAGGAACGCTGCATTTTGCCCAAAATACAGCCTTCACAAACATGTTTTCCAGGTGCCTCAAGTTTGGGCAAAGAGGACACCATTTCAGATTTCTGCAGGCATAGCAAAACTAGCAAAATTCAGATGACCAAAGCGTGCATGCCAAAGCTTTGCCTCTGACATAGCCTGAGAATCATTTACTACACATGCCAAATCATTTTCATATCTTTCATAGTCTATGAGCTTATACAACTCACGACATAAAGTGTCAGAAGCAATAATCACATCGCCATTTGACAGATCATGAACTGTACACCTGTCATCAACAAATTTCACAACCAAGCCAATCTTGGCTAATGCAAAAACTAATAACAGGTTCTTTTTGATCCCTGACACAAATAAAGCATCTGACAAAGTGAAAGAACTACCATCAGCAGTAGTCAAAATGAACTCCCATAACAGGATAAGAGGAGTTGTTGGCACATGTAACAGTATTCCCTGTAGGGGCAGGCTCGAGTGAAGAGAAGAAACTGCGTTGCGAGGTAATATGTTTCGTTGCCCCACTGTCAAAATACCAGACATCATAATCTACTGCAGACATGCACTGATCATAAGAAGATGGGTCAAAACTGCAGACAGTAGTAAACGCCCATTCTTGTTCCTGCACAAGATTTGCAGACTCTGTTTTTGGTGTAGAGGTCTCTACAACAACCATTCCAGCCTCTTTCTTCTTTGCCTCTTTAGTAGCGAGTTTTGGACAGTTCTTTATGATATGATCATTCCCTTTACAGTACTTACAAAACAATTTCTGCTTTTCTGATTTCTTCTCATCTTTATCTTCCTTCTTCGAATATGCAGAATTAGCAGATTTCTGCTTACTAGTTGAAGAGCTCCATTTTCCTTTGCCCTTCTGACTAGCCAGGAAAGCTTGATCTGCAACTCGCATAATGGACCTGTTCTGCCTGGACTGATCTTCCTGCAACAGAACAGAGACTAACTCCTCAAATGATAAGGCCTTCGGATTGCCTTTCATCATCAACCGAAGAGTGGAAGCAAAACTCTGATATGAGTCAGGAAGACCATTCAGAACGGTCTGCACAAGTGAGCTATCTGGTATAACCTCATCAGCAGAAATCAACTATTCCTTCAAATCTTTGATCTTCATTAGGAAGCTGTCCATAGAATCACCTTCATTCATGTGCTCACTCTCCAACTGTTTTCAGAGGTAAGTAACACGAGCCTCATTCCTAGCTTGGTACAATGTGGTAAGTGTATCCCAAGCATCCTTAACTGTTATGCAAGAGCGAATATGAGGAATAATGGCACGTTTGACAGACAAAGCTATCAATGCATGTGCCTGGGCATCTCTGCCATCCTAGCGAATCTGCTCTACAGTAGGTGCAGCAAAAACAGCAGCACGAACAGAAATCTGCACAATATCATCTTCGACACCATCTTCATCAGCTCCAGCACCTGTATTTGTAGTACCTGTTGTTACAGGTGTAATAGGACGTCTTTCAACACCCTGCACAATGTTCCATAATCCTTTTGCAACCAATACATGTCGCATCATATAAGCCCATAATGGGTAGTTGGTACCATCCAACTTATCCTCAACAGCCCACATACAGAATACATCACTGCTTTCAGCCAGGGCCGGTGACTAAAATACCTTGATGCAGAAAATATACTGTATCTCAAAAAGTTGAACGGAACTGCCCAGACGAGTTCTGCTAAACCTGTAGCAGACTTCGAGAAACTTATATTGGCAAACAAAAACAGGTATATACCTTTGGCACAAAAAGACAAAATAGCCTGCACAAGCACTGCGATAGTGCGTTCGGAGGCCGAAACGAGCTCAGATCGCGATTTCGGCACGATATAGCGAAGTTGTTTTGATCTCTGAAACACCCTGAGTATGCTCACCAAATTTCGTGCGAATCTGAGACTGCAAACGGAGGAGTGTCGACGGCGCCCTAGATGAAGCGACGACCTGCTCTGATACCAATTGTTGGAGTTAGACGTCTGCGGAAGCATGCGAACAGCACAAGGAAGAAGAAGAAGCTTGGAGCACAACACACAATACTAAATGTATTACTAGAGAATGTACAAAGATAAGTAGCACATTAGGGCAATATGCGTATATACAAGCCGAGGGAAAAAACCTCCTAAAGAGGGAAAAAAGTGCCCCGGCGGTCCTTGAGTGTTCACACACATCACTACCTAAATATATCAACAAGAAGATGTTGTATGTGTCAAAAAAACTATGATCCAAAAGGAATCAATCATGGAAGAATGGTCTCAAAGGAGATAGGACCCCTCTTCTTTTCAAAGGCTACTACTGCCATAACAATTCAACCAAAGAGGCAAGTAAAGCAGTACACGAGCACGGCTACATCAAATAGACAAACAAAGTACAAGAAGAAAGAAGTTCAGGGCATGAAGCAGATTTGGGTGCGAAAATGAGAGCAACCACCAGCTTTGCCACAACCATTCCCATCATGACAAGCACACCATGCTAAAAGAAGCACCAAGAAATGAGTACAAGCTCAATCACAAGGTCTTCGACAAATTTGGGTATCGAAGCACTCAATGAAGGTCGACCATAATAACATACAAATTTGGGTGCCTAAGAAATTAGTTGCAGCTCAACAAGGACAATTACACAAGTGGGTACCCAAGGCACTCTTACATGCACAAACAACACTAATCTCCCTCACAAGAAAATTCTCAACAAATAAGCCAAGGAGAAGCAAGGGTCAGAACCAGGTACAAAGAGCCAAAGAAGATCAACTCACCTCTTCGTCAATAATAGGAAGACAAACACCAACGATATGGGTTTGGAAGCCAAAAGCATGAGTTGCACTCATAGAATCGAAGTGCCAACCACGAGGGCTACAAAATTTAAGCAACCACTTAATGATGAAGAAGTCAAAAGTGACATGTACACAGCCACACACAGTTCTAAGATGGATCCCTATCAAGAGGAAAGATCAATTGTCATTCGGGGATCCAATAGATGCCTCCAACAACCATATGCCTTTGGCATAACCTTGTCTTTTGCACCATTCAGGTCATGCACTTCCAAAGTATGCATCAGTATAGGGCCACATTACATAGCCGTGCATAGACACAATTGAGAAATGCCGGGAACATGTAACACATTTGACACATGTAAAATATTCTATTGATACTAACATCTTTTCTTCTTGTTTTGTTCCATTGTTCCCAAAAAAAAAGAGAGAGAGAGAGAGAGAAAAAAAAAAGGGAAGAAGAAAGGATAGGACATTGTGCTTGAAGAATCTCATGAGTGAAATAGCTGCAAGGACATCCATCAACAAGAAAGGAAAGCCACTAGTCACCATGATGGGAGTACAACATGAAGAGATCACTATCAACGGACCTTTCACCATGGTAAGAATGGGCTACTTCAACAACACCCTAACCATGATAGATTAGGAAACCTCTTCATCAGCATACCCTTGAGCAATTAGCTCAAGACCCAATTTCTTGCACCATACTTCTTCCAATGCATTCCCCAAGTATGCATGCATAGGGCCACATTACAAGGCCGTGCACAAGGCACATATTTTCTTCAACCCATGCATTAACACACGTACCCATCACTCATTATGGGTCACGAGTACTTGGCATGAAAACTATGAAATCCATCTTTGAAAGAACTAGAGAACATCAAGGTGACAACAGCAAAAGTAAGGATGCAATCCACATTCGAGAGCTACTCACAATCAACATTGACAACCTCTTTTGAGCAGCTCACAATTTTTAAAAGCTCAAAAATACACCATCAAGCTGGAATACAAGGAAG
Organism: Ceratopteris richardii; assembly: GCA_020310875.1. Taxonomy (NCBI): domain Eukaryota; kingdom Viridiplantae; phylum Streptophyta; class Polypodiopsida; order Polypodiales; family Pteridaceae; genus Ceratopteris; species Ceratopteris richardii. Next base: position 19,036,413 of record CM035412.1, read on the forward strand.
AAGCACATACAAAGGGACTAAAACTTGTCAAGGATAGTAGCCACAAAATGAAGCACAGGACATTGGAACCTGCTACATGGACACTACCTCTCAAGTACTACATGGAACAACCACTCCAACAAGGGTTTGTCAGGGATGACGGAGTCAAGAGGGGGGAGTGTTGACACTCAAGGTCGAGCACAAGCATGGAAGTGCATCACGGAAGTGGACACACAAGAAGAAGGAGCATGTAGGGAGCTCGACGAAGTACATGTCAATTTTTCAGAAGAAATCCCTATAAAAACAGTGATTTTTATCACTAAAAACCATTGTAAATACCATTTCATATTTTTGCAACTCCATTTTGTTCAAATTGAGGAGTCCTCAAACTTGAGGGGTATTAGAAGTATCATCCTACCAATTTCCATAAGTTTTAGACTCTGTTTGAGCCCTCAAATAAGCCCTGGAACCTAATTTTTAACTAGGCCAGACACTAGGTCTGGAGAGGGCCAAAACTACTCAAAAAACTATAAAAAGAGCTAGAGAGCTCATTTTTGGGGGTTAGCTTGTAATCGAAGTCCGTCCATTGTTCCACTCTTTGCTCTTACCTTGTGTGCATGTGCGTATATGTGCATGCTTGTGTGCTTTCATTCACGCACTTGTGCCATCACTTGCTCATGGTCTTCATACCAGTCCTCACGTCTCCTCGGATTGACATTTATGAGGTGAATCTCCTCACATTGGTACGTGCCATTGTGCTAGAGTGACAGCGGGTCTTTTAAAAGATGAAGCAACATCTTCTCCGACTTGTCCTTGCCTTGGATAAGTGTCATTGACAATATTCCATAAGTCTTTAGACACTAACAGATTCATCATCATAAAACTCCACATTGGCTAGTTATTCCTTCAAGATTATCTCCATTCTCAAGTCTATATTCACTCATCTTGTTAAGGGCATATTGTTGGAGTTTGAGGTCTATGGAAGCATGTGAACAGCATAAGGAAGAAGAAGAAGCTTGACGCACAACACACAATATTGAATGTGTTACCAAGAGAATGTAAAAAGAAAGTGACCCATTAGTGTTATAGGCATATATACAAGTCGGGGGAAAAAACCTCCTAAAGAGGGAAAAAAGTGCCCCAACAGTCCTAGTGTGATCACACACATCACTACCAAAATATATCAATAAATCCCCCCTGGGAGTGACGCGGTGAACAAGGAGCTGGCACTCATGTATAAGAAAGTGCCAAGCTATGTGGAATCAATCCACAAAAGGAAGTAAGCCCAAAGCTTTGCAGAAAGCTTCAAACTTCTCCCTAGGCATAGCCTTTGTGAAAAGGTCTGCAATGTTCTCCTATGTGGGCACATATGCCAAACTGGTCTCTCTAGTAGAGAACCTCTCCTTGACATAATGGTAGTGCACTCAATGTGCTTAGTGTGAGCACGGAACATAAGGTTCCTTGCAACTTCCAATGTGCTCTGAGTAGGAGTAAAGATGGTGGTGGTAGAAGATTGACCAACACCCAAATCAACCATAAAGCATCTGAGCCACACACACTCAACAGCCGTTGTGAAAGTTGCCCTATACTCATCCTCACAACTAGAAGTGGCCATAGTAGGCTAATTCTTGCTCAACCAAGATATGCATGAGCTACCAAGCATGAAGAATAAACCACTGGTGGATGTACGAGTGTCATAACAACCAGCCACTAGGGCAACATTACTCAAAACAATCAACCCTATAGACATTAAGGTGATTGGATGTATATTGGCCTACCATGGAAGCAGATGTCTATAGTTTGCTTAAGAATTGTCATCTCGTGTTAGCATACCTCTTGTGGAACACACCACGTTATATCGAGTGTCACCAATACCAGATTGGAAAAGTCATCTAATTGAATTTTTGAGAACGAAAACTTTTCCTCAAGATATGAAATTGGTTGGACAAAGAAGTCTAGAGCAAGAAGCTCAAGACTATGCATTCATTAGTGATAACTTGTATAAGCATGGAAAATACTTATATTTGAGATTATGCGTACATGAAAGCGATTATTTGAAGATATTAGAAATTGCACACAATGGTGTTGCAATTGGACACTTTGGACCCGATCATGTGATCAAAGCCATTCTATTTTCAAGACTTTGGTGGCCCACACTTCACATGGATGCATATACCTATGTGAAACACAGTGACATATGTCAGAGAGCTCAATATCCTATAAGGAAGGATGAGATACCATTGAGACCCATGATGGGAGGACCTGCATTCTCCAAGTGGGATATAGAACTTGTAGGTATTATTAACCCCTTAGCTAGAAGATCTCATGCAAAATACATCATTGTAGCTACGGACTATCTTACCAAATGGATAGAAGTGAGAGCCACTGGAAAGAATGATGCACAAACCATGGTTAGATTCCTATTTGAAAATGTATTCATGAGATATGGACTTCCTATAGAATTGGTGAGTGATAGAGGAGCCCACTTTTTGAATGAAGTGATCGAATATCTAATGCAAGATTTAATGGTGATCCATAAAACATCGGCATCATACACTCGCAAGCAAACGGAGGAGCAAAAAACACTAAGAATATTTTATGTAATGTATTGACAAGGCTCATAGACAACATACATTCAGATTAGGACAAATGGCTACAACATGTTGTAGGGGCATATCTAGTGACCTATAAAATGGTACTCAATGCAACTTCCTTTCATATGGTATTTGGCTGGAATGTTGTGCTTCCATTAGATTTCTTGATACACATGCCAAGAATAGCACAAGAGCATCAATGGATGGGCCATGAGCTATCTTTAAGGATAATGGATTTAGAATGTCTAGCAAAGACTAGATTGAGAGTGTCAACAAGCATATACGCAGCAACAAAAAGAAAAAAGGCTTACTTCAATGCACATGTGAAGGAGAACGGCTTGAAAGTTGGTGATTTTATGTTGGTGTACACTTTGAAGCAACATGGTCATAAGCTAGAAAAATGCAATTATGGACCCATGATTATCAATCGGCTTCCGATTAGTGGTGGGATACAATTAGCCACTTTAGAAGGAGATGTAATGCCCAATTACATTAATGGATGCTGAGTGAAGCTTTATCAAGAACCACTAACCAAAGAGACACCTAAACGATTAAACATTACCAAGAAGCATAAAGAGGAAGAGTAAAGAATTATAAAAGAAGCCCAAGCTCAAGCCCTAGAATGAATTAAATGCATGGGGTTGAGACAATAGGGCTTAAATCATCATAGGAATTCCATTGTTGAAGAGTTCCACCACGTGATTTTCAACTCCCAGCCAGATGCCCCTAGATATCATGTGGCAATGTACCAAACCAAGAGGAATACCTCTCCTAGCATAGTGGATAGAAGACCATTCATTTTGGTAGAACTAGAATAGGGCACTAAAATCAAGACAATCAGAGCCCTAATTGATTTAGGAGCTACAACTAGTTCCATGAGGTATTCATGGTGTCAAGACATAAAACTACAAGTGAAGACGATTGAGGCTTACCTCATAGGTTTAGGACGTGTGAAAAATCCTTGCATTGATGATGTGTCATATCCTCAAACATGATGCCCCCTTGATAGTAAAGCTATTAATTTTCCATGATCAAGATCTCATAGAACCTTTGATATTGGAGATTGGATATATGACCACATAGTCGACTTGAACCTTCAAAGATGTCTTCTTCAGGTTTGGGTTGGTAAGCAAAAAATCATAGTGGAACTAGGGACCCATGAGTTTTATAGCTCAAAGTCCACTCACCTAGCATGTACCCTAAGTCTATTGTGCAGAATGCCTCCCTTCTTGATGCACAGGTTTCCAAAGACAAATCTATTAAAGATGACTCAACCGCAAGGGCTTAAGAAACAACCGCAAAAGAATCTCAAAACATGACAATCGCATACCACCTTACCAATCAACTAATGCAAAAAAAAAACCTATTCCAAGCATGATGCAAGTGTGTGTGAAAAAGCATGAACAATTGATTGTTGCACCTAGCCCAATGTCAACACAAAAGAACATAAACCAAACCGAAGGCAAAAACCAAAGACGAAGGATAGAAATCAACTTCAATTAATTCAACAAATTTGGCTACCCAAATGGTGAATGATTGCATGTCCTAATATCTCACACATTTGGGTGCCAAAGACTTGCTTGCAAACCCAGATTTCCCCACCCATATCATCTACCTTAGGGAGTCCTAAGTTTTCTCCCTTCACACTGCATCTAGAAAGCAAGTTGTTGTAAACAAAAAGCCTTGTAAAACAAGCTCCTAGAAAGATTTGGGAATGGGTACCTAAATAGTCCCATGCCCACTTACATCCATTATTATCTAGTAATGTTTACAAATTTTCAACCTCACCATGTAATCCCATGAGGGAACCTATCTCTCTTAACCAACTTTGTAACAAACCCATATCTCACAAATCTTGTAATATACTGAAGTATCACCAAAAACATGTGGATTTTATGCATTATCCCAAAGTATATCTAGGCAATCTAGTGATGTTCACTAGGCACAAAAACATAATTGTGCACTCCTACACCACACATGGCTGTGGAGAATGAGTTCTCCTATGCAACGGAAATGTGTAGTGAACCATTGTATGTCCAGCACTTGGACAAACAACTGCACCTTAGATAGCTTGTTGATCTCAATACAAAACTCAAATGGACTTGTGCCTTTATTCACTCAAATTAGACAAAGAGATCTTTCTAACAAGCTATAAATAACTTAATTTGGACAAGTTTTGATTAGGAAAAACAGCTGACAAAGATGAACTACCTGTCCACACAAGTATGCTGAAGAACTGAACTTCACTCTCAGACTCATAACTCTCTGAATATATATCCTTTGAGAACGATATTTGGTACGAAGAACGTAGACACAAATAGCTTTCCAACAAGCTAAAAAACAAGTAACCTGGATGAGTTTTGGTCAGGAAAGTCAACTGACCAAAATAGACCACCTACACACATAAGTACACTATAAAACTAAGCTTCACTCTCTGACAGATATCTCACAGAATGTAAATCTTGTGAATGAGATATTTGGATCAATAAAAGTAGATGCCAAGAGCTTTAGAACAAGACAAATATAAAGCAATTTGGATATGTTTTGGTTGGGAAATGTAACCAACGAAAATAGACTACCTATCTACACAAATATACTAAACAAATGGACTTCACTCTTTCACTAGAATATGTAATCTTTGAAGGAGATATTTGAGATGTAGATAGTACATGAGATAAGCTTTCCAATACGTGTTTAAACACAATAAATGGTTACATATACACTGAGATATGAGCTCCACAACAGAGCCATGTACAAACTAACGTGTGGCTGGAAGGACTCTAAGGGAAGACAAAATGACAAAATGACTAGATCCAACTACTGGAAGCTCTTGCCTCTTTCTCTCCTTGTTTTAAACATTCTCCCACTTCACTTTTATAACCAATGAGCATGTGAAGAAGTTTGTGTCTGCTTCTTAACTCACCACTTTTGCCACTGCATGCCATTAACTACAAGGCAAGATATTGTATCTCTTACTCATCATGAATTTTGAATAGACTTTTTCCTTTTATTATTTTTTCCTTTTTTCTCTACTTTTCCTTTATCTTTATATTTGGTAAATTTATCCGAGCATGGCTCATATGAAAATGAGCTTGTACATTTATCTTCAACACTCCCCCTCAAGCTCATTTGGGAGTTATCTTCATCCATGTCCTGCAAATTTATCACATCCTTGAAACCTTTGAGTTTAGAAGCATCCAAGAACTTTGTAAACATATCTGCAACCTGCTCTTTGGTTCTGATGAACTTTATCTCCACATCTTTGCTCAATATCTTCTCCCTTACATAATGGTAGTGGACCTCTATGTGCTTGCTCCTTGCATGAAACATAGGATTGCTTGCCAAGTAATTACTTGACATGTTATCACCGTATATAGGGATGGTTCCAATTTGCACTCCAAGATCAGCCAAAAGCTTTTTAATCCACATTGCTTCACATGTGGCAAAAGCTAATCCTCTATATTCAGCCTCCATAGATAAAAGTGCAATAGTACGTTGTTTCTTTGAGTTCCATGTGATAGGTTTGCTTCCTATCATGAACACATAACCTGAGGTTGATCTCCTATCTTCCTTTGAACCTTCCCAATTATCATCACTAAAGCCTTTGACCTGCAATTCTTCATCATACTTGTAAAACAAAGCATGATTAATTGTATGCTTTATGTATCTCAACACTCTCTTGGCTGAATTTAAGTGCTCACTTGTCGGGGCTTGCATAAACTGAGAAAGTACACCAACAACATAAGATAAATCAGGTCTTGTAATCTTTGCATAGATTAATTATCCTACAATGCTTCTATATGTCATTACATCTTCCAATGGTTCTCCATCATTTGAGCAAATCTTTGTATTTGTGTCCATGGGTTGAGTGAGTGGTTTGCATTCACTCATTCCAAATCTAAAAATTACATCCAACAAGTACTTCCTTTGCATCAAGTAGATGCCACTCTTTCCATAAATAACTTCAATTCTTAAAAAATATTTCAGCTCTCCAAGATTTGAAATTTTAAACTCCTTACCAAGCTTCCTTTTGATATCCTTAATCCCTGTAACATCATCTCCGATTATGATGAGGTCATCAACATATATGCAAATGTATACATCTCTATTTTCTTCCTTCTTCATGTACAATGAAGGATCTACACTACTTGGGTTGTATCCACACTTAGTTAGATATTCTACCAATCTCTGATTCCATGCTCTTGGTGTTTGCTTCAAGCCATAAAGTGCCTTTTTCAACCTGCAAACAAAGTGTGGATGGTTTTCATCTTCAAATCCAATCGATTGACTCATGTATACCTCTTCTTGTAGTTCTCCATTAAGAAAAGCATTTTTGATGTCGAATTGATATAATGGTCATCTCCTTGAAGCACCAATTGCGATTAATGTTCTGATAGTTCCCATCTTTGCAACAGTGCTGAAAACTTCATCATAATCTATGCCTTGTGTTTGTTTAAATCCTTTGGTTACTAATCTAGCTAGTGAACCATCAGCATTCCTCTTTACTTTAAACACCCATTTGTTTGGAACAAACTTCATACCTTCTTTCTTTGGCACTAGCTCCCATGTGTGATTATCTTTGAGAGCTTTGATCTCCTCTTTCATAGCTTGCTTCCATTTCTTTTGTGTGCAAGATTCTTCATATGTCTCAGGCTCTTTGTCTTTGATAACCTGCATCATGTATGCAAAATGTGTCGCCATAAAACTATCATAACTCAACCTTTGAGTTGGATACCTTGTCCTTGAAGATCTTCTTTCATTACCTTTAGAAAGTTGCTTCTTTAACCTATTTAGCTTACCATCGGAGTGATTACCTCTTCATGTTCTTCTTCACTTGCATCTATCTCACTATTAACTCAACCTTTGAGTTGGATACCTTGTCCTTGAAGATCTACTTTCATTACCTTTAGAAAGTTGCTTCTTTAACCTATTTAGCTTTACCATCGGAGTGATTACCTCTTCATATTCTTCTTCACTTGCTTCTTTGATTCTACTATGAGCTGAATTTGGAGACACGAAATGACTCCCCCTCCATGTTGAACATTCTTCATTTGATGTAGATGCCTCTGGACTTGAAACCTTTGTGCTTGATTGTTGAACTTCTCTTTGATTTGTTCCTGCATAATCATCACAATCTTCTTCAAGAATCTTTTCCTTTCCTTTATCTTCATACCATGGTCTTAGTTCATCAAAGACCACATCTTGCAAGACTCTTAATTCCTTTGTTCTAGGGTTGTAACACTTGTATCCTTTTTGCTCCATCGAGTAGCCGATGAAAATGCATTTTTTTTACCTTGGTTCCATCTTTGTTCTAACTTCTTGTGGAATGTGAACAAAGCAAACACATCCAAACACTTTGAGGTGTGTAAGATCAGGTTTCTTATCGCAATATACCTCTTCTGGAGTCAAGTGATGTATTCACGATGTTGTGAACCTATTCATCAAGTGAATGGCCGTTGTGGTAGCTTCAGCCCAATAGTACAATGGTAGCTTCATCTTGTTGAGCATGCATCTTGCAATTTCAGCAATTTGCATATTTTTCCTCTCAACTACTCCATTTTGTTGTGGTGTATACCTACAAGTGAACTACCTTTTGATCCCATTCTCTTGTAGAAAATCTGAAAATTCTTTGGAGAAGTATTCTCCTCCACCATCGGACCTTAAGGTTTTGATAGACCTTCCTGTTTCTTTTTCATCTTCAACTTTGAATCTTTTGAATATAGAAAACACCTCTGATTTTTGCTTCATACACAACAACCATACCTTTCTTGAGTGATCATCAATGAAGGTGACAAAAAATCTATTACCAGCCATTGATGCCTCTTGGGTTGGTCCCCATACATCCGTATGTATCAAGTCCAAGACATTTGGGGCCACATAATTGCTCCTCTTGAATGGCTGCCTCGTTTGCTTTCCTAGTTGACAAGCTTCACATAACTCATGCAGTCCAATGCTATTAAATTTTGGAACACCTCTTACCACTTCATGTTTGCTCATGTCCTTCAGCTTTGGAATGCTGATGTGTCCTATTCTTTTGTGCCATAAGTCCAGCTCTGAAATCTTCCTGTTTCCACATTGAATGTACATGACCTTTCCATGTGGATGTTGGACGTCCAAAGTGAACATCCTTCCTTCTCTTCTACCTCGAGAAATGACCTTGAAGCCTTCCTTTGGATTCTTTATGAAGCACCCATTCTCATTGAATATGACATGATAGCCCTTCTCTACCATTTGTCCTACTAAGATCAAGTTCTTTGAAATTGTAGGAACATGAAGAACATTAGATAGTACCTTTGCTCTACTTTTATCTCCAAGCATTATATCTCCAATATGTTCAATCATGTGTTGAGTATCATCACCTATTTCAACACATCCTTTTCCACTTGGTACCTGTATATTAGTGAAAAAACTTTCTTGGCATGACATATGTTTAGTACAACCTGAATCAATGTACCATTTTTTGTCATCTTCACAAGAGATTCTATACTCATGTCTCATTGCAAGTGGTGTGTTCTTGCTTCCTTCACTTGAGGTGCTTGCATAGTTGCTTTGGTTCCTTTGATTGCCTCCATTTGGTCTTCCACTCTTCAGCCAGCAATCACTAGCAGAGTGTCCTAATTTACCACAATGATAGCATGTTATACCTTTATGAGAATTGTAGGAGCCTCGACCTCTTCCTCTACTTCTACCTCGACCTGTTCCTTGTACGTTGGCATTTGATGCATCCTTGTTGTCTTTAGAATTATTTTGATTGTAGTTGGAGTGGTTGTGACCTCTTCCTTTTCCTCTTGAGCCTCCTCTTGAGTTTCTTCCTTTACCTCGACCTGCATTAACATTTGGTTGTGGCTGTCCTTTCCTTTGGGGCCACCAAAGCTAAGCTCTTCTGTGACAAGATGAGGGATTAGTTGTCCAAAACCTGGATATGCATCTTTCAAGTTAATGGAAGTTATAAACGGCTTCCATCTTTCATCTTCTCTCAATCCATTGAGAGTATAACACACAAGATCTTCATCTTCATCCGTTGTGCCAATAGAAGGGATTGACTTGAACATTTCTTGATTGTGTTCAACTCATTCTTGAGTTGAAGTTTCCTAGCTTTGGTATTTGTTGAACACATCCTTTCAAGAGCTTCCCAAGCATCCTTAGCTTTCTCTAGATGTTGAATATGCCCTACCATGGCATTAGTAATGACTTGCAAAATGAGGAACATGACTCTCCTATTCCTCTCTTCCCATTCTTTTGCTTGCCTCCTTTGGACTTCGGTGGCCGTAGCTTGATTGATTTGAGGTTGAGCATCATCACCGCTCACAATACCCCATAATACTTTGCCCATTAGGTAGTTGGTCACTCCAAACTTCCACACGGGATAGTTATCCTTATCCAACTTCTCTATTTGTTGACCCAAGTCAGCCATTGAAGAGTATCAAAGACTTTGAGAGTTACCTCGAATAGTTATAGTCCTTTGCTCTTGCGTTTGTGAAGCTCCTCCTTGTTTTATAGCTCCTCTTTTGTTTTGCTTTATCTTTAGCTCTGTTGATGAAGCTTCAGCACCAAGTTTGCTCTGATACCAATTGTGGAGAATGAGTTCTCCTATGCGCAAATAAAATGTGTAGTGAACCCTTGTATGTCCAACACTTGGACAAACAACTGCACCTTAGATAGCTTGCTGCTCTCAATAAAAAACTCAAATGGACTTCTGCCTTTAGTCAATCAAAGTAGACAAAGAAATATTTCTAAAAAGCTATAAATAACTTAATTTGGACAAGTTTTGATTAGGAAACGCAACTGACAAAGATGAACTACCTGTCCACACAAGTATGTTGAAGAACTGAACTTCACTCTCAGACTGATAACTCTCTGAATATATATCCTTTGAGAAAGATATTTGGTACAGAGAATGTAGACACAAATAGCTTTTTCCAAGAAGATAAAAAACAAGTAATTTCGATGAGTTTTGGTCAGGAAAGTCAACTGACCAAAATAGACCACCCGCACACATAAGTACACTATAAAACTAGACTTCACTCTCTGATAGATATCTCACATAATATAAATCTTCTGAATGATATATTTGGAGCACTGAAAGTAGATGTCAAGAGCTTTCCAATAAGACAAAAATCAAGCAATTTGGATATGTTTTGGTTAGGAAACTTAACCAACCAAAATAGACTACCTATCTACACAGGTATACTAAAAAAATAGACTTCACTCTTTCATTGATATCTCATAGAATATTCAAGATTTGAAGGAGATATTTGAGATGAAAAAGTGCACAAGATAAGCTTTCCAATACGTGTTTAAACGCAAGAAATGGTTACATATACACTGAGATATGAGCTCCACAACAGAGCTATGTACAAACTGACATGCAGCTAGAAGGAGTCTAAGGGAAGACAAAATGACAAAATGACTAGATCCGACTACTGGGAGCTCTTGCCTCTTTCTCTCCTTGTTTTGAATGTGCTCCCACTTCACTTTTATAACCAATGAGCATGTGAAGAAGTTTGTGCCTCCTTCTTAACTCACCACTTTCCCCACTACATGCCACTAACTACAAGGCAAGATATTGTATCTCTTACTCATCATGAATTTTGACTAGTCTTTTTCCTTTTATTATTTTTTCCTTTTTTCTCTACTTTTCCTTTATCTTTATATTTGGTAAATTTATCCAAGCACAAGCATGGCTCATATGAAAATGAGCTTGTACATTTATCTTCAATAATGGCTACATAGGAAGCATGTCAATTTTGCTTCAATATTAATATAGAACATCTGTGTAGACACAAGAATTAAAAAAATGGAGGCAGTCGAACCCTTCAGCTACAAGCCCTAGCCAAAAGGCTAGTTGATTATAGGGCCCTCTTGATTGAAGAATACACAGTACTTCCACCACAAGAACCGGCTATATTTCAGGGAGAGATTTCCATTGAAGACCCCCCTAAAGGTAGGATGGGCAAAGTATTTAGGAAGATTGATGCATAGCATACCTCGCCAAGATTTGAGCATGGAAACCTCGAATCAGTCTATGACATGATCACAACACCTTCTCTAAAGATTTGTTATGTCTGAAAGTGTTGCATCAAGTATCTCCAAGCTTGTTATAAACAAAAATTCGAAGAGATGTTCACTAGAGGTTTCTAAGAATATCACTACAAAATATTCGTCTCAAGGCCACACACTTATTGCAACTATTCTCATGTGAGCAGATGCAATACTCAACTCATTATATGTAGCCATAACCAAACACTCCCTCCATTGTTGATTGGTCGAGATTTGAAGCAAGTCTAGCACAAGGCATTCAGTTCAACGAGCAATCTCTAGACTAGGAACTAGCATGCAAGGCAAATATCTAGCTAGAGGAGGAGGAAGCATGCACAAAAGAAGAGCGAGCATGTAAAGAGATGTGTGTACGAGGATATTGGATATTGGATCACAGGTTTTCCAAAGGTGCCATGAAGCTCAAAGATGTCATTAAGTACCCAACAATGATTTTTATCACTACTATTGTATCATAAACCATCAGATTACTACTCCATTTTGTGCAAGTTGAGGATTCCTCAAACTTGAGGAGCTTAGCTAGAGTCTACCTATCAATTTTCATATACTTCAAAATTGATCTAGAACCTATTTATTAACTATGTTGGACACTAGGTATGAAACCAGTCAAAGTCACCAGAAAACCATAAAAAGAGCTAGATTGCTCGTTTTTTAGGTAGGACTTTTGAAGAAAGAATGCTTGTATTGTGTAAGGGCATTGCTAATAGAGAATTGATTCCCTTTCATTGCTCTCCTTCTCATCTATACCTTGTGTGTGTGTGTGTGTTGTATCTTGTGTGCTTCTCACCTTCATCTTCACACATTTCACTCATTCTCGATCATCATGTAGATTGACAATTAAGGAGGTGAAGCTTCTTGACATGGTACTCATCGTTGTCTAGAGTGACAAACTTCAACCCAAATTGTGAAAGGTAAAGCCTTGTTATGAATCATGATTTGTGCCACCTCCATGACATTACTTATCTTCCTTTCAGCTACCCCATTTTGTGATGGAGTATGAAGCTATGTGACTTGATCTTTGATGTCTTTCTCCTTCAAGAAATTATCAAAGTCATGATTTACAAACTCACCACCACTATCTGATCTAATAGTCTTTACTGATATGGAGGCTTCATTCTCAACTTGATAGATCCCCTCTCTAAATTTGGAGAAGCTATCTAGTTTTGATTTGAGAGGATACACCCAAATATATCTAATGTGGTCGTATACTAATAAAAAAAAGTAAAGTGACCAACTCAAAGATGGTGTATTCATATGTTCATAGAGATCCATATGGACAAGTGCTAGAGGATTCCTACCTTGGGTGGATGCCTCTTTTGGTACACGGAGCCTTGTGTTTTTTTCCTTGAGTGCAAGCATGGCACACATCTTACATGACTAATCTTTGTCAAACCCTTAACCAAATGAGATGTTGATATCTAGATACGGTAGGATGTATGGCCATAGCTTTGGTGCCAAATTTGAAGACTGATTCCTTAGTTAGGAAGCATGAAAGCTTGTATAATCCTTTGTATTCGATGTCGTGGGCTATAATATCCTGAGTTTTAGGATCAATCACCTTGATTGAGGTGTTATCAAATAATAATTTCTTGTGATAATTGGTGATGGCTTTAACTAATAGGAGAGTCATGCAAAGCTTAGGTACAAAAAGTTTTGGATGAATATTTGCATTTCTCCTTTATGATTTTTTATTTGTACTTTGCTACCTTAGATTAGGAGACTCTTATTATTTCCTAGGTAGATGTCTCCTTTGTGGTATTCTAGCTCCTTAAAGGATTCTTGTTCCTTGCACATGTGGGAAGTAGCCCCACTATCAAAGATCCACTCTTGGCAGGAACTAAAAGTAATCAAGGTGTTAGCTTCTATTGAGATGAATCGATCTTTGCTAGAATAGTGGTATCTATGTGTGGAAGACTTGGAATTACTTCTAGATGTAGATGCCTTTGATATATTCTTCTTCTTGTAAGAAAAGTTCTCAAGGTATCCTAATTTCTCTCAATAATTACATGTGAAATTCTTGGTAGAAGAAGTGTTGGGTCCTTGCTTATGAGTGTTTCTAGGTTTATGATTAGAATGCTTAGGTTTGTTGAAGGATCCCTTAGCTTTCATCACCATCTCTTGAGATGATGAAGACTTGCATGTGAGTCATGGAAGACCAACGATCTTTGTACTTCTTTCCAAGTCAATACTTGACCTCTATTGTAGAGGTTCGTGACAAACATCTCATATGACTTTGGGAGTTTTATGAGAAGTCTGATGGCTAAATATTCACTCCATGTTTGCCTACCACATAGTGCAAGTTTGCACTGATAGTCTTAAAAAATGGCAGTGTCTTTAGTGAAACTGTCTTGGGGCCTAATTGCTAGGCTATGAAATTCAGATTCTAGGGTTTAGCTTTTTTATGGAGCCTTATCTTTATAAAAATCTTGAAGGGTCCCCCAAACTTCATGAGATGTTCTACAATAGGTAATGTGACCTTTGGTTAACTCGTCATATGCTAACAAGAGCTGCCCTAGGGCATGCTTGTCCTTAACTTTCTACATGTTCCATGCATTGGGATCACTAGCTTTGTCAACTTTGGGCTATGCGACATGTACAACTCCATGCAACAGATTTGTATACAAGTAGGCTTTGATAGATTCCTTCCACAAGTTATAATTTGTGCCATTAAAATATTCTTCTTTCGGGCATAAACATTGAAATCAATGATGATAAATACCATGTGCTTGAGGAAGTTGCATTGGAAAGTGTTCTACTTGTAGCCCTTGTTGAAGATCAAGAAATTGCACACCACACTTGCAAAGTTGTTGGATGTGACACCAAAGAATGGGGATTAGAGTAGCCCGATTGACACTTTGTGACCCTTGGATGGCTTAGATTAGCCAACCCAATCACACACACAAAAACTCTTTCTTTTATTGCCTGGGTTTACAAAGTGATGTAGGGCACTTAGTGTCAATTTATTCTAAAAATGAGGATTGATACCCTTGGAAAATACAAACTAATTGCCTTTTTTTTTGCAATGATGGACACTTGGTGTTAAGAATAGTGCAATTAGATGTGCTCGAAAATTTGAGGTTCATATGGAGAGAAAGATTTCAAAATGGAGAAAAAAGATGTAGTTTCAGTTTAATGCTTGCAATCAAGGCTTAATAAACTTTATGAACCTTTCATTAGAGCTCTTCAAGAATTATAATCGTTCCATTTTCTAACTTTGTAACTATTATTTTCCAACTCATAATTTTCTAACTTTGTAACTATTATTTTCCAACTCATAATAGGAACACTGCAACATCATATATGTTGTAATCTTTTGATCTATGAATTCTAGAGTTGATCATATACTTCCATTATGTTAGTTTGTCTATTACTATCTACTGTGTACATTCTCAATTGTTCTATATTGTGATATATTGTGATGATAGTTGTTATTCGGTAAGGGAATAGAAAAGCACTGATATGATATGGTTAATCCCAATTCCCCAAACCCATTTTGCTTGCTAACGTAGAATAACAAACAATCCTTTTTACTAATATAGGTCATTTGGCTTTCCCAAAATTCCTCTAGCCAAGTTAATTTGAGATAGGACTGATTCTTTTCTCCTATAGATACATTCTTCATTGATATTTACCCATGGGATTTACTTTGGATCTTTAATCCATACCTTCATGAATTATATCTTGTCTTCGACATCTTATTGAGGCTTTTAAAACATTTATTTGTTCTTCTATTCTCAAGTACCTTACTATGGATATGCTCCAAGTCTTGGACTAGCTTATCTTTTGGTTACTACCAAATTGGAATTCATTCATGAATTCCATCCTTGCATATCTAGTTCTTACTTTGTTTTGAGTTTAAATCTCAAACACAAGGTACTTAATATCAAATGTACTCCTTAAGTTTCTTGGAAGAGTCAAGGAATGCAACTTTTGCTTAGAAGTATCATATGGATCTTTCCCCCTTGAAGAGTTTTCATCCCAAAATCTATTGGTTTTAAGGGATTGATATTCATCCAAATTCCTAACTTTAAATCAAATCATAGGTTTCTTTATGCTAAGATCTCATTTTCTTCCAAGATTATTGAAAGGATCATCAAATATTTATGAGTAAAAGCTTGCATTATCTTTAAATTGAACATCCCATACCATCGAATCCACTTTAGTGGTAGTGTAAATCTAGATTTTCGATACCATCTAGTTTACACTCTCACCTTAGTGCAACCAACTTTAGCTCTTACTCTAGGATTTCCCATTGGAAAAAATTTATCCCACTTGCTTTAATCAAGTAGCATAGATCAAAATTCTTATAAGTTTCATACTTACCTGGTCTTGATTTATTCTTGAAAATACCTTTTTTTATTTAATCAAGTAGCATAGATCAAAATGCTTGTAAGCTTTATACTTATCAAGACTAGATTTATTCTTGAAAAGACTTTATTTAGCAAGTAGCATAGATCAAAATGCATGTAAGTTTTATACTATTAGATTTATTTAATCAAGTAGCATTGATCAAAATGCTTGTAAGCTTTATACTTACCAAGTCTTCATTTATTCTTGAAAAGACTTTTTTTTTATGAAGTATGAGTTTTTATTGAACAACTTCTTTTATCAGATACACTCCAAATTATCTTTTCTATGTCATTTATAATAGAGCTACTATTCTTACACTACATATTATCTTTTGATATACCTAGGTAGTTGTCTCAAAGGAAATGGCCATGTGCCCATCATTAACTTAGCCATAGGAGGAATATCTCTCGGATAATATTGATGGCCAAAACTCATGGCATAGGAAGATAAATGAAGAGCACTTCATTAATGTTGTATGGATCATGGGTTTGGAAGGCAACATTTGGGTTCAACCCTTGGTTCTAACCTTTGGGGTATTTATTCATATGAGCTCCCAGTTGAATGGTTGTGACCCTTAGGCTTGATTTATCATATGTGTGGGAACCATACTCATGGGAGAAGCTTCTCTAAGTGCCATCTTGGGGTTTACATGAGAGAAAAATCCTCATTTTATTTATAAGGCATGCAATAGCCCTTGGGAAATTATTCGGCATGTGATTACCCTTGGGAAAGTGTCCACATGAGGGATACTTGTCTAGAAACTTGGATGAGTCCAAGGATATGCACTCCCTTGGCCTAGAGGTATATAAATGGGTGGATTTGGATAGGTGTATGTGTGCTCTCTCTTACCCTTGGTGGTCTTACTAGTTAGAATAGTTCCTTTGGTTTGTAGGATATATTGATTATTCAACATTAGTATCATGAACATTGTGACCAATTGATGTGCCCAATTTGGAACTACCTCCAAGCTAAAGAGATAAGCATCAAGAAAGTCATATGATAAACCTCTTGGGGTCTCTTCATTTGTAATTTTAGATAGGTGATCAACCCTAATATGTGTGTTTTCATATTTCAAAACAACTTGAAGTCATAATCTATCAGTAAGAAAAAACACCCAACCAATCTTCCAATAGTGCATGGATTATTTACCAAGTACACAAGTGCTTGGTGTTCCGTAAATAAATTGACCTTATTACAAGTAGATAGCACCTAAACTTCGTGATTGTGTATACCATTTCTAGTCCCTCTCTTTTAGTGGTTGTATAATTTATGTGTACACTATTCAATTGACAATTGACATATGCTAGTGGGAAATCTAATTTTCGTTCATGCATTTTCATAGTCCTAAGTCCATTCAAACCAAGTGATGAACCCATACAGAGCTCTAGAATTATGGCATACATGTGAATAAATATTTGATAGTATCCAGAATGCCCCATAAAGGCTTGTGATTCTTTTCAATTCCTAGGTTTTGGCACTTCTAATATGGCTCTCACTTTGCCTTCATTAATAGAAATTACATATTCATATACAATGTTTCCCAAAGTGTTTCGTTGTCTTATAGTGAAGGCACATTTTTTAGTTTTGAGTCACGCTCTATATGTTCAACACTTCTCTAGGATCTTCACAATGTGTATGCTACTCACTTTTGTGAATACGTAATAATTCATCCACATATAGAAGAAATTTTCTCAAAAATTCCCTTGAAAACATGACACATCAATCTTGGAAAGTGGATAGGTCATTTTTACATCCAAATGGCAATATTTAAAAAGCATACATTCCCCTTTTTGTGGTAAAGGTAGTTTTTTTAATCCAAAATAACTATTTTTACCTAGTTGTTACTTGAAAACCCATCAAGAAAGCTATAGACTTCCTTGCTTGCCACTCTTTCCAAAAGATGATCAATGATGGGTAATGGATAACTATCTCTAATATTAGTTGTATTAACTTTATTGAGATTGATACAAACTATTAGCTTCTCATTCTTCTTGGGCACCACAATTATGGGGGATGCCCATTTTGTATGCTCAAATTCATATATGAATATTGTAGATTATAAATTATAAATCTCTTGTTTTAACTTGGCCAAATAAGCATTATTTTATGTATATGGCATTTGCTTGGTAAGTTTTGCATCGCAAGGAATTGGTATCCTATGAGCAAAAATTTGTGGATTTACTCCTTTGAGTTATTTGTAAGTCCATGCAAATACATCTCTATACCTTTTGAATAAATTCTTCAACCTCTCTTCTTCCTCCACTGACACAACATTTCCTAAGTATGTACATTTTTCTTCTCCATCTCTAGCTATCACTATTTTCCTTTTCTTCTCCTTATTATCATATGCTTCACACATCCATGCTTCTCTTTTAGGCATTTTCATAGTCATTTTACATTGTTCAACTTGTGTTATAAAGTAGTTTTGGCAAGGCTCAAGATAATGACAACATTAGGTACCTCTTGATAGTATTAGACAACTAACACAATTAGTCTAATGGTTAAGTATAAAGGATACAAAGGAGGATGTCTTAGGTTCAACCTCATGGGGATCATAGGGAGAAAGTTTTGCCCAAAGAGATCCATAGCCTTCTAGAAGCATACACTCAAGTCAATGTGAATTAACTTGAGGTTTATGGGGTTTGACTCAAGTGGCAAGTACACTTACCACTAGTGGACTCCATTGGAAGGTGTAGAAGCAATGGTGGACATTGCACATGTAAGAGTAGCTCTAGTCAGTCGGGTTGGGTGGAGAGTCATAGGTCGTTCTCTCTAGCATCGAGACTAGGTACATAGATCAAGCTTCAAGAAAGCATTTGCCAAATCCATTTGCCAACATTCCAAATTGACATGTTTAGTCATTATTTCTCGCCAATGTTGAGCTAGCAGTTGGTCAACTTTAGACACATATTTTTCTTCACTTGAGTGTCTGATTTCAATGGTTTTTAGATTATTGCAAAGATCATCTCATTGACGGTCTAATGAAATATGGCATTGGAGTTGGTTTGAATTTTGGTTTGTAGAAAAACAGGTCTTAGCTATCAAGTTTTGATAGTGTTGGTGATGGAGTTGGAGTGGTTTTCATGTTTTCCATTGGGGTGATGGATGGTGGGTGTCCTTGAATTGATCACAAAAATGATCCACATAAAGCTCACTAGATTATTATTATTATTATTATTATTATTATTATTATTATTATTATTACTATAAAGGATTTCCATTTCAAAATTGAGTAGCTTTTCCAACATCTTCCCAAAATTTCAATCATTTGAGATGGAGTTACCTTGATCTTGACATTGGGGGTCATGTTCAAATGCTTGGCTACTATATCCTTGGTGAGATCTTTAAAATCCACAATGGATTTCTCTTGTTTAAGTTCCTAGAAGAGCTACTCTTATGTTCGCTTGTTTGTGATAATAAGTCTTGAACATAGTAATTTTTTAGGTATAAGGTCCACATCCAAATGCAAGACTAACATTCTCATGTGATTTTTGCTTGAAGTTGAGGATTAATGAATCCCTTCCATGATTTGCACCCATTTGTGATAATCCCCCAATAAACTCTTGGAATAAATCCTCAATTTTTTTTTTAGAATTTTTTTTCTTAGCAAAAAATGAAGTTTTTGTTAAAATGTAACATATATCACCATACTTCAGAAGCATCATGATACTTGACAAAAAAATGATACCTGCCAAATGTCACGAAACCTAAAAAATATCACAATACTTGAAGAAATGATACGTGTTGATGTTGTAATAATTATGAGATATCGGTGATACTAAGAAATATATCCAATAAATGTCAAAGATACTTGATCAACAACCATGATTGTTGATATTTGAATGATGTTAATACTAGGTGAAAATTAGTGATACCTAGATCTTAAGTATCGATGATAATTACGTTGGATGTTACCTATACTTATGAAATGTCCGAATAGGTGAATTAAATGGAATGCCAAGTATCATTCATGCTTGGGTAAATATCACGACAGAGGCCACCATGGAGAGAGAGAATTCATTCCCATTTTTTTTGTACTTTAGCTTTGTTAGAGAGCCTTTAGCAGCTCAGTTTCTCCTTTTGTGATGAAGAGACACTGTCTCTCCCATTTTCTATGCTCTCTTTATGCATTGCTAACTTAACAAAATTTGAATGTAGGGGGTGGAACTCTCGGACCAAGGATTGATAGAACTCGATGAAGGCAAAGAAACAAAAAAAATGCCAAATTTCATCAAAATAGCTTAACAACAATAACCATAAAGATCAATCTTTATCTCCATTTCAATACTTACCTTAGAATTTGTTTCCTTAAAGCTTTATGTCCATTTTATCTTGGGACTCCTTCACTTCTTTTATTCTCTATATAAAATTCATATTCACCATTAGGGTATCCTTGTAGATGCAATTAAGAGCCTAATGCATCATTATTCCTCTAATTACTCAGCCAAAGGTCCAACCTCAAGTTATAGTCCACCCATCTACACTTCAGAGGGGGACAATCATTTCCAAGAACAATTTAGAAGTAAGTACTTCCCAAGAACCTAGAAGGTCTCAAAGACTTGTTGAGAAGCAATTTTAGACTCAAGAAATGATAAGAAAGAGATGTTTGAGGATTCCTTCGTAATCCTCCCTCTTATGGTGTGGCTCAACCATCTCTTGCCTGTCATTTCTTGATGCTAATAAGCAACAACTAGAACAAATTCATTATGTAATCTATGCACTTATGCATAAGATCCAACAAATTTCTGAGCCTTCTAACTTTAAAGAATATCAAGGCTAGCAAGAATGAGAAGAAGCAATGAAGATTGAGATGGATGCAATTCACAAGAACAATACTTGGACACTTGTATCTAAACCATCCAATCATCACATCATATGAGTCAAATGGCTTTATAAAATAAAGTACAAGTCAGATTAGTATCATTCAATTTGTACACCTCTTGATCCCAAGATCAAGCTCGCATTAGATGATGTAAGAAAATAATAGCAATTGGAATAGACTAGTACATAGATTTGAGAGAAAAATGCAGAAAAAGATAGATGCAGACTGAGAGATAGAGAACTCAAATTTTCAAATTGCCAAGAGTAATGTAGCTACAATGATGGTGTTGTCCACCTGTGCACTTCCAATGTGGAGCTTAGATGGCGATCTAGACAGAATCTATATGAAGGGCTTACTAGTGCACAATGCAATGTAAATCTCAACATGGACCATGCTTATATAGTTTTTACAAGGGGAGTTGATATAGATAAAAATAATCATGAGATAAAAAATAGTTGGCAAAATATACAATCCAACAATAGCTCCATGACTAGAAGTCCTACTGTCTCATCCCTATGGGCAAAGGGGATAAGCCCATCAGATCCCATACAAGGGGAAAAGCCCCCTCTGCACACCCCCCATAAAGGTTCTATGGGGAAATAGTGGGCACCACAAGGCCTTTATTTTTGTCTTGAATGAGAACCCAATGGCATGGAAGTTTATGCCCTACCTAAGCTAATAGCTTTGCTCACAAATATCATCTATTACCATCAACGATCACACATATCTAACTTTTTAGGGTTCCACAAATGTCCAAGCTCTCACAATGGCTTCTTCTCATAATGGAGGCCTTACAACTTAGAGCACCATGGATCATTTGTGGCCACTTGAGGGTGGACTATTGAGTATACGTAATACCCCCCCCCTCAATGTCCAACCCTGCAATGAACTACCTCCTTGGTCCAATTCCAAGCTTTTGCAACTGTAGATAAAGTTGCTCTCTCCCAAGAGGCTTGATGAAGATGTTTGCTCCATTTTCTTGAGTTGGACAATAGCTTATGTCCTTGACCCAATCCTCAATCAAATCACAAAGATAGTGATACTAAATTTCTATGTGCTTGGTACTTGCATGGAAAATAGGATACTTGGTGATGGCTATGCAAATTTGGTTGTTGCACTTCAACCCTATAACCTCTTGTCCTTGTATTCCCATGTGTCAAAGGATCCTCCTCAACCATATTGCTTCACATGTTGCAACACATGCTTCTTTGTACTCAACTTGAGTAGAAGATAATGCTATAGTTGGTTTCTTCTTACTAATCCAAGAGAAAATCCTTGATCCTAAAGAAAAGTAATATCCAAAAACTGATTTTCTAGTATCAATACCTCTTGCCCAATCTGAAGCACAATATCCAACCAAAGATGATCCTTCTTGATAGAAAATACCATAAATGAGTGGTTCCTTTCCCATACCTGAGTATCTGCATGCTTTCCTTCCAATGAGTTTGGTAAGGCTTATTAGATAACCTGCTTACTAGTCCAACAAAATAAGAGACATCTCGTTTGTTATTGCAGATGAAGAAGCATGTGAAGGATGTCTTGAAGGAAAGTTGCACAATCTACCATTCAAGAAGTATGGATAGATCACAGCTACCAGGAAATTACAGATTATATATTCAGATGTGAATGGACCTATGAGGGCAGATCCTATTCAAGGATTCATATATTTTGTTACATTCATAGATAATTTATCCAAATATTCATGTGTTTCTCAGTTTTAAAGAAAACTCAAAAGTATTCATGGCATTTAAGAAGTTTTTAGCTATGGTTGAGAATGAAATTCAATCAAAGATCCAGATTTTAGGAAGTGATAGAGGAGGAGAGTAATTTTCAAAAGACTTCAGGTCTTTTATAGAAGACAAAGGAATCTCTCATTAGATCACTATTGCATATACTCAATGGCAAAATGGTGTTGTAGAGATGAAGAATATGACAATTGTTAAAATGATGTGTAGTATGATGTCCTCTAAGAAACTTTCACCTAAATTTTGGTTTCATGTGGTACATACAACATACCACATTCTTAATTGGTCTTTTGTAAAATCTTTAAGAATAATTACTCCTTATGAAGCTTATTATCAGAAGAAGCCCAATGTGAATTACTTCAAAGATTTTGGATCTCAAGATTATGTTCACATTGAGAAGAAGGATTGTTGTAAGCTAGATGTCAAAGCCATCAAAGCAGTATTCATTGGCTATGCAATTGAAAGTAAAGGATACAAGTTCTATATACCAGGGACAAGTGATATCCTACTCTCACGCAATTCTTACATTGCAAAAAGTCAGATATATGATAGACATATACATATTTGGGACTTCATCTAGGCTGATAATTATGCATTTTTCAAGAAAAATTTGGATGCTTACATTCAGCCATACAAGGGGTGAAAACCCCTCTCAAACTCCAAAGGTTACACTTGATAAAGATAAAGAGAATTTTTTTAACCTACAACACCACCATCTAGAACTCCATCTTCCCCTATTTCTTCATTACCTCTTGATGTACCAACTTATGAAGTTGGAGAAACTTCTAAAGCAAGAAAGACTAGTCGATGAACCAAAGCTTTCACTAGTATTCCAGAGACTTCCAAAATGGTATTATAAAACCCTACAAGATATCGGAATTAATCCATTTAAATGAAGAACTAAAATTGAGAAAGTTCACGTATATCAAGTAAATTATGCAGAACATTTTGAGATCCACAATATTCTTGCACTAACATTTAGTTGAAGATGAACTAGCTAGTGTCAAAGATGCATTACAAAGACCTGTTTGGAAGAAAGCAATGCAAGAGGAAATTGATTCTACACATAAGAATCAAACATGGAAGTTGTGTGAGTTATCAAAAGGTAATAAACCCATTGGTTTCAAGTTGATCTATAAGATCAAAACAAAAGCAGATGGTACAATTGACACGTATAAAGCCAAAACTATAGTCAAAGGTTATGCACAAAAGAAAGTTATTGACTATAATGAAACATTTGCATCTAATTCTAGAATGACCATAGTCATAATAATACTTTCACTTACTACATTTTTGGGTTGAAAAGTATACCAATTAGACATGAAGACAACTTTTTTGAATGGTGATCTATATGAAGATGTCTACATTCAACAACTAGAAGGTTTTGAGGAGATAGGTAGAGAACACATAATATGCAAACTTATCAAACCACTTTATGGTTTGAAGTGGACACCAAGAGCTTTGTATGAAAAGATACATTTTTACCTATTATCCATTGGCTTTGAAAAATCAGATCAACTCCAATCCTCTATATTAAGGCAGAGTCAAATGTCTTGATTATAATCATTATCTTTGTGGATGATATGATCATGAAAGGTCCCAAGGATTAAGACTTTCAATTCTTTAAGTTAGAACTCAAGCATACATTTTATGTTAATGACCGTGGGATTTTACACTACTACTTAGTCATTGAGTTCAAATTCAAGATGAAAGTATCTATATGACACAATATAAATACAATGAAAACTTTTAGATAGGTTGGAAATGAGTGATTGTAAACCTATACAGACACCTATGGATGTTAATATGACACTATAGGAAGATGCAAAATCAGAACCTTTTGATGCCACCTTATATAGTCAAGCAATTAGATGCTTAATCTATGTAATACACAACCACACATTTAGTTTGTAGTTTCTCAAGTATCAAGGTTTATGCACAAATCACTCAAAATCCATTGGAAAATAATGTCACAATGTCCCAAAATTCCAATGCTCCATCAACTCTTATTTGAGGGCTTAGTCAAAATTTGGTGAAAATGGGCTTGACCCCCTGGAAGTACTCGTTGAGATTTTTCCAATGATATATAACATTGTACCATTTCGTTCCATATTGACCCTCAAAAACTAAATCCTAAATCTGCTTTTCAGATGTGCTTTTCACCAAAAGGAGAGCGCCTTTGTTCAAAAGCTAAATGCCCTCATGACTTATTATTTTCTAACTCATTGACCTTGATTTTACCTAAAAGCATGATTTTTTGATCCCCACTATATAAGGAGAGGCTCACTTTCCCCCTCAATCATCCATCAAGATCAATCAAGAAGATCAATCTACAAAGCTAATTTAGTTAAGCTCTTGGATGATGAGCTAGGAGGACTCAAGGAGAAATCAAGGAGGAGGAGTACAAGCAGATTTGAAGGAGTTTGGAGATAGCGAACCTTGTTCTTCTTCACACATCCATTGTGTGCATGTTGATTTTGGAGAGTTGTAGCTTCTACTTTAGGTTTTCCCCTTGTGTTGTTATTGTACCAGACCCTTGCCTATTACTTCAACACTAAGACAAACTACTGTTGTTACTCTACATTAGAGAAGACCTAATTTCAGCTATGTGTTTGCTATATTGACTATTTGGAATAGTCTTTATCCTTATTTTTTGCATAAATTCACTCACATTTTATACCTCTTAGTCCCATTTTCACTCAATTTTTATAACTAGCTCCTTTACATTTAGCATATATTATGTTTTTGTATCATACACACATATTGTAGTCGACATTTTCATTATTAGTGTATAGCATCAAGCTGCTTCACTTTCATAGTTGTCTTCTTATCTCTCCCTATTGTCATTTATCTCTCTTGGTTAAGCTAAGGTGTGTCATATTCTAAGGTGTTAAAAATATCTTAGACTTAACCTGTGATTGATTTATTGGGCCTACCATACTTCCAGCATATAACAATCTCATAGAGCATGATCTTCTTAAGAACATAACCTCTATCATTTTTCTTGATGTATACTCCATTCACAATCCAAAAGATTTCTTAGGTAATACAACTTCTTTATTTTTAATAAAGGACACTTAAATGAAAATAGAGAAATATACAAAAAACGTCTCCAATAATGCAAGTAAAGGTAAACAAATGAGCATTGAACCAACTTTGTTCATTTTTTGGGATGGTTGCCATCAAATAATGTTTCCCCTTCTGACCCTATGTATACAAATGGGATGGGGGCTTGAAGATCATACTTAATTGTGCCAAATCACGAGACAAGACATGGTGGAATATTTTGCCTACCACCTATGACCATATAATGTTCTCAATGCCTTGCTTGTTTCTATTTGTGTTGTTCAATTGTTCACTTACTTTTTAGCTTCATTGCAACCAAACCTTAAAAAAAAGAAGATTTGACCAAATTGATGTTGATATATTTTGGTAGTAATGTATGTGAACATACTTAGGACTGTCGGGGCACTTTTTTCCCTGTTTAGGAGGTTTTCTTCCCCCGGCTTGTATATACGCCTATAACTTCTTATCTTTGTACATTCACTCGATAATACATTAGGTATTGTGTGTTGTGCTTCAAGCTTCTTCTTCGTCTTCCTTGTGCTAATCATGTGCCTTTGTTGACCTCAAACTCCAACAATTGGTATCAGAGTAGGTCATTGCTTCATCTAGGCTGTTATCGACACCCCTGTGGTTGCACTCCCTGAATCCCACAAAATTTGATGAGCATACTCAAGGTGATTAGGAGTTCAAAACAAATTCGCTTTTGTGGTGTCAAAATGTTGATATGAGCTTGTTTCGGCCTTCCAATGCATTATCAAAGAACCTATGCAAGCAATTACATCTTTTTGTGCCAAACATATATATAGGTTGGTTCGCCAGTACAACCACCTCGAAGTCTCCTACAGATTTGGTAGAAGTCAACAGGGTTATTATGTTCAATGTTTTGAGATATAGTCATTTTTCTACATCAAGGTATTTTAGTCAGTGGCTATGACTGAAAGCAATGATGTATTCCATATGCTAGTTGTTGAGGATAAGTTGGATGGTACCAATTACCCATTATGGGCATATATGATGCATCATGTATTCGCCACAAAAGGACTATGGAATATTGTGTAGGGTGTTGAAAGAAAACCTACTAGACCTACAAATATAGTTATTGAAGGTGATGTAGATGGCACTAAAGATGATGATCTTCAAGTTCCTATTCGTGTTGTGGTTCCTCTTGCACCTACAACAGAACAACTTCATTCGGATGGCAGAAATGCTCAAGCACATGCATTGATAGCCTTGTCTATCAAACATGCCATTATCCCTCATATTTGCTCTTACGAAACAACAAAGGATGCTTGGGATACACTTACCACTTTGTACCAGGCAAGAAATGAGGCTTGTGTTTCTTACCTTTGAAAATAGTTGGAGAGTGAGTATATGAATGAAGGAGATTCTATGGAGATTTTTTTGACGAAGATCAAAGATTTGAAGGAACAATTGATTTCTACTGATGAACTCTTGCCAAACAGTTCACTTGTGTCTATTCTGAATGGTCTTCCAGATTCATATCAAATTTTTGCTTCTACTCTTCCATTGATGATGAAAGGCAATCCAAATGCCTTAAAATTTGAGGATTTAGTCTCTATTTTCTTGCATGAAGATCAGTCTATTTAGAACAAGTCCATCATGTGTGCAACAAGTCAAGCTTTCTTAGCTAGTTAGAAGGGAAAAGGTACATGGAGCTCATCTACTAGTAAGAAAAAATATGATAATTATGTATAGTCGAAAAAGGAAGATAAAGACGAGAAGAACAGAGAAAAGTAGAAATTATTTTGCAAATACTATAAAGGAAATGATCATGTCATAAAGAGTTATCCGAAATCAGCTACAAAAGAGGCAAAGAAAAAAGAGGTCAGAATGGTTACACCTAAAACAGAGTCTGCTAATCTTATGCAAAATGAAGAATGGGCGTTTACTACTATTTGCAATTGTGACCCATCTTCTCATGAACAATGTATATCTGTAATAGACTCAGATGTTTGGTACTTTGATAGTGGGGCAACCAAACATGTTACCTCATAGCGCAGTTTCTTCAATTCACTTGAGCCTGCCCCTACACAGAATATTGTCATATGTGCTAACCGTTGGAACATCAAGCTTACACTATTCTTGAGGAGGATTTGATCTACATAAAAAACTATATCTTGGATTACGTCGAAAGAATATTCGTTGGAGAGTTCTTTTTCTTATGCTCACTTATTGTTTTAAAGATTTTTCATGGATCTTTTGCCATTGTAAAATCCTTGGGCTTTACACATGAGAAAGAGAGAGCCCAAGTTCCACAAATTTGAGGTGGTTGAGTTGTAGTTAATCAATCAATCAACCACTTAAAAGTAGATCAAACTAGATCTTCACTTTTCCTAGATTATAGGAAAGTGAATTGATTCTTTCCAACAATCATTCCCACCTTCATTTGAACTCAAATTCCACTTGTAGAAGTCATGGATCACTTCTAGAGTCTATGTAAAGACTCCAAAACACTTGTACATAACATGGAAGCAATATACATGCACTTGTGACCATCATTGTCTTGCTCCTTCATTTTTTTGCATCATCTTCTTCGACAATAGTAAGCTTGCAGAGGCTGCTGCTCTCTCTACAAAGCTCCAAATTAGATGCGACATGGCTCATTGGAAAGTTATTAGTGTCTAGTTTATGCTTGTAAAGTTTCATGTAATTTGTTTTAGTAGGTTGGGAGACATCTGAGTTTTCCTGTCTCGGGGTCAATCTCTATTATATACTCAACCCTATTTGTATCACTCCCATAAAATGATTTTCTCTAATTGTAATCACATTGGTTGCTATGAGCATTTGAAGTTCATTGTCTCTTCCATAGATAGTAAGTTTTCGAGCTAGTCGATGCACAAACCTATCTATTTTGTATCAACTCTTTCTCCTTGATTCTCCAAAGTACATAGTGCATTTTATTGCATTGATTGCATGCCTATAAGGTCTATTTGAGTCTCCATAAGTTCAAGAGCTAGTCTTGTGCCGGTTGGTTGGACCAAACTTCATCGCTTCGTGACTCACTTTTCTACCTTCTACAAGCTTCTCCAAGCTCTTATCATGTAATTGGATTCGGTAAGATCATTCTAGCATGCTTTGTTTGTGCCAAGGACCAAGTAAAAACTGTTATCAGTTTCAGCATTAGCCGAGATTGGCTTGGTTGTGAATTTTTTTTATGGCAGATGTACAGTTCATGATCTGTCAAATGGCGATGTTATTATTGCTTCTGGCATTTTATGTCATGGGGTATATAAGCTCAAATATTATGCTAGTTTGCTACGCTTGAAGAAATTATAAATGGTGTCTAATCTGCCCAAACTTGAGGCACCTTATAAACATGTTTTTGAAGGCTGTATTTTGGGCAAAATGTAGCATTCCTCCTTCCCAAAAGACGTTTAGTTTGAGCTACTCAGAAATTGTAACTTGTTCACAGTGATGCCCATGGTTGTATTTAGACACCTTATTTTCGTTACTACCTTTATTTTGTGACTTTATTGATGATTTTTCCAAGCATGCATGGGTGTATTCATTGAAAGCAAAGTTCAAACTGTTTATGTGCTTCAAATAGTTTTTGGTTTTGGCTGAAAATTTGTCAACATGTAAAATGGGCATCCTCCATTCAGATCGAGGGGGGGGAATACATGTCTTCTAATTTTAATGCATTTCTGGCTCAATGTGGGATAAAACATTAGTGTACAATGCCGTATACACCTTGTAGCTCAAGTGTAGGCACCACCTCCTTTACTTGTCAATCCGCGAAGACGTGAGGACCGGTATGAAGACCTTGAGCAAGTGAAGGCACAAGTGCGTGAGTGAAAGCACACAAGCATGCACACACATACACACACACGTGCACATGGTAAGATCAAAGAGAGGAACAATGGAAAACTTTCAATTGCCAAGGAACTCTCTTACAAAAGCTCTATTCTCTAACAAGCTAACCTCAAAAATGAGCTCTCTAGCTCTTTTTATAGTTTTTGGACTAGTTTTGGCCTTGTCCAGACCTAGTGTCCGACCTAGTTAAAAATTAGGTTCCAGGGCTTATTTGAGGGCTCAAACAAACTCTAAAAAATATGAAAATTGGTAGGATGATACTTCTAATACTCCTCAAGCTCGAGGACTCCTTGGCTTGAGCAAAATGGAGTTATAAAAATGGAAAATGGTATTTACAATGGTTTTTTGTGATGAAAATGATTGTTTTTGTAGGGGACTCTTCTGAAAATTTGACATACACTTCTTGGAGCTCCCTACTTGCTCCCTCTTCTTGTGTGTCCTCTTCTTGGATGTGCTTCTATGCTTTGTCCTTGACCTTGAGCTTCAACACTCCCTCCTCTTGAGTATGTCATCCCTGACAGACCCATGTTCTAGTGGTTGTTCCATGTAGTGCTTTGAGAGGTAGTGTCCATCCTTTGTATGTGCTTGACACAAGACAAGTGGTTTTGTAAGGTCCTCATCTTGACACACTAGAATTTTGACTTTCATTGGAATAGCTTGAAGGTAGATGGGAAGTTCCACCTCGCCCAAACAAGGGGTTTCCACACCTCCCAATCCTATGAGGTAGGCTTCTATGGGATTGATGTTCAATTGCAAGTCTTGGCAGTATGAAAGTCTAACTGCACTAGTTGTTGCACCTGAGTCAACCAATGCTCTCACATTCCTTATGCTCTTTCCTCGTCCTACCTCTACGGTCACAAAGGGGTGTCGATCGATTATTCGAGAAGTAATTATGCCCGATTTTTGGCACATGTCCATATGATATTTTGGGGCTTTTGGGTTGACATCTAGGCCTAGTCGCCTTAACTTATTTTGCCTAATGCGCTCTTGAGCCTCTGCTTGTGCTTCTTCTCTAACCCTTAACTCCTCTTCTTTTTGCTTCTTTGCAATGTTGAGTCTCATTAGCATATCTTGTGTAAGAGGTTCTTGATATAACTTGACTCGACAACCACTTATATAATTTGGCAAGATATCACCTTCTTAAGTGGCCAATTGAACCGCACCGCTAGTGGAAATTCTATTAATGATCATGGGACCATATCCTCTTTTTTCCAATTTATAGGTGTGTTGTTTTAGTGTGTAAACCAATACTAGGTCTCCTCTTTCAAGCCCTTATCCTTGATGTGTGCATCGAAGTATGCCTTTTGTCTTTTCTTTGCAGCATAGATGCCTGCTGCCGCTCATAGCCTCATCTCACCTAAGCGTTCTAGATCAAAGATCCTGGATGACAATTCATGTCCATTCCACTCGTGCTCTTGTGCTACTTTTAAAGCTAGGATCAAGAAGTCCAATGGTAGCACAACATTTTGTTCGAAGACCATCTAAAATGGGGTGGCATTGAGTACCATTTTATAGGCAACTTGATAAGCCAAACAGCATGATGAAGTTGTTTGTCCCAATCAGAGCATTTATTATTTACCAGTTTAGTCAAGACATTACATAGGATCTTGTTTGTGCTCTCAGCTTGTCCATTAGCTTGGGGATGATAGGGGGCAGACTTCTTATGTATCACCAAGAATTCTTGGAGAAGATTTTCAATGACTTCATTCAAGAAGTGTGTGCCTCTATCGCTCACTAACTCTATTGGTAGTCCATATCTCATGAACACATTCTTGAATAAGAACTTAACCGTTGTTTGAGCATCATTCTTTGTTGTGGCTTTTACTTCTACCCACTTTGTAAGGTAATCAATGGCTACAATAATGTACTCTGCATGGGAGTTTCTAGCAGGGGGGTTAATAGGACCTACAAAGTCTATATGCCACTTCGAGAATGCAAGTCCTCCCATCATTGGCCTCAAAGGCATCTCGTCTTTTCTAACCGTATATTGTGCACATTGGCATGTGTCACATTTCTTCACATAGGTATGTGCATCCATATGAAGAGTGGGCCACCAAAGTCCTGAGAATAGAATGGTCTTGATTACTCAGTCCGGCCCAAAATGTCCACCTACAACACCACTATGCGTAGTTTCTAAGACTTTCAAATAGTCTGATTCATGAATGCACAATCTTAGGTAACCATCTTTGCCTCTTCGGTATAGGTTGTCTCCAACTAAGGCATAGTTCTGAGCCTCTTGCTCCATGCTTCTTCTTCTTGCTAGACTAGCTTTTTTGGGTAATGTCCCTGATCACATGAATTCTACCAATGGAGCACTCCAACTTGACAATTCTTAATCCACTCATGTATTTATTTGTCCATGCTAGGCCAATACACTCCTAAACGTTTCAAATTCTGCAACGTTCGTTGTTTAGAATAGTGATTTCCTAGCAATCCTTCATGGGCTTGTTGCAACCGACTACTATGTTCATCGTCCTCCACACAACAAGCTAATACACCTTTCGTATCTTGTTTGTACATGCTATCTGTCAATATTTTATAGTTTTGTGATTTTACAATTTCTTCTTTATTTGTTCTCACAACCTTATGCACGGGTCTGAAGGTTAGGATAGGTACCAACTTATGCTTATCTGTTCTAAATTGAACAGATAAGCATCAGGTAGCTCATCAGACACTCCTTGAGGTGACTCTCCTAAAGTGATGCGAGAAAGATGATCTGCCCTAAGGTGGATTCTCCCTTTTCTGACAACCCCTTCAAAGTCATATTCCATTAGTAAGAGGAACCATCTTATTAAATGGCTGGTATTGCATGGTTTATTGACCAAATATAATAAAGCTTGATGATCACTGAAAAACTTGAATTTATTGGCCAATAGGTGGTGTCTAAACTTCTTCACAGCATCTACCATGCCTAAGCCCTCTTGCTCAATGGTGGTATAGTTTCGTTCAGCTGCGGTTAGTTGTCTGCTAGCGTATGCTATGGGTAAATCTAAATTTCCTTCACTTGTGGGTTGTGCTAGCACACATCCTATTGCATGATTGGATGCATCTACATGGACATGAAATGGTTTATTCCAATCAAGAGTGGTCAGTATTGGTGCTGTGCACAAATGTCTTTTTAGCTCATTGAAGGAGTTCTCGCATTCGTCGTTCCACTCAAAATTTGTCAACAAACCATAAAGAGGTTTAGCTATGATCACATACATGTGGATAAACCTACGGTAATATCCACAATGGACCATAAAAGCTTTTACCTCTTTAATGTTCCTTGGCCTTGGCAACTCCGCAATGGCTCTTACTTTATCCTCATCTGTAGATATTCCGTTCTTAGAAAAATTGTGACCCAAGATTTTACCTTGTCATACCATGAACACACACTTTTCTGGGTTTAGACACACTCGATATTCTCTGCACTTGTTGAAGATCTGTCTGAGCTCACGGATGTGGTATCTTCTTTCTTGGGAATGCGCACATAAATCATCCACATATACTTCTAAGCTCTTTCGCAAGAACTCTTTGAAGACATGACACATGAGCCTTAGGAAAGTTGCAGGTCCATTTGTGAGCCCAAATGGCATCACATGAAATGCAAAGATATTTCCCCATTCTGTGGCAAATGCTGTTTTGTATTGATCTTCAGGGGAAATGGCTAGTTGTAACCTGAAAATCCATCAAGGAAGCTATAAACTTCCTTGCCTGCAACACGCTCCAATAAATGTTCAATGATTGGAAGTGGATAGCTATCTCTGATTGTAGCGGCATTAACTTTTTTAAGGTTAATACACACTCGCAACTTTCCATTCTTCTTGGGCACCACTACAATGGGGGACACCCATTCAATATGCTCAATCTCATAGATAAATCCAGCTTCAATCAGCCTATCGATTTCTTCTTTTATTTTAGTTGCATGAGTGTCATTATATGTGTAGGGCTTCTGTTTGGTGGGCTTGGCATCAGCAGTCATGGGGATCGTATGAGAGCATATTCTTGGGTCTACCCCCTTCAAGTCTCTATAGTGCCATGCAAACACGTCCCTATATTCCCTTAATAGAGCTACGAGGTCCATTTCTTCTTCTGCACTTAGGTCATCTCCTATGTAGGTACATCTCTCTTCGTTCCCCTCAATGGTCACAACAATCTTTTTGGTCTTTTCTTTATTATCATATGATTCTCCTATGACGACCTCTCTCTTAGGCATTTGTACCAAAATTTTTTGATCTTCAACTTCATATTTCTTAAAGTTTTCTGGTACCTCAAACAATGATTCCTCCTCTTCTTGTTTCATAGCTTTTCTCTTTTTTTTCTTTTGACCTCCTTCAATCCCATCTTTTGAATTTATAGTTTTAATGCTTGTGAGAGGTTCTTCTTTCTTTTGGGTGAATACTCCTATCTCTTCTAGATAGTGTTTCTCTGAGTTAAAGCAACTATCCATTACAATGGACTCTAGATCATCGTCGTTATCTTCTTCTTCTATGACATCACTAGGGTCACACTCTTCTAGTAACGGCTGACACATGAACACTGAAATATCATAACCCTCCTCATCACAATGAGGTGTCCATTGTTCTTCATTGACTGCGATGTCCATGGTGGCTAAGATTTCTGCCCAACAATGAGGCTCGAATTCCTCATCTGGAAATATCATCGATGTATAGGCTAGTTCTTTAATTGGTCTTTCTCCTTGAGATGTTCCTTCTTCTCTCGCCTTTAAACATTTTTCCTCTTCCTCAGCAACCTTGCACATCCACAAATGAGTATCTTCATGCATCCAGGATGGGTCAGGAGAACTTCTAGAATGCACAGAGATAGAATCTTCTTTCGCTTTGTGGATAGGATTCCATGTAGGGGTGGTACATCTCTGAATGTATAGTCTTTTAGATTGACCTTGGTGGTGACCCCTAAGTGTTGCAAGTACAAGGAGTTGGTTCCCCAATCCTGTACTATTTGCAATTGCTGTAGGAAGGGTCTTCCTACGATCATCTCATAGACATTATCTTTCTCAAAGTCACATATAGCAAAGGTGTGCTCAAACTCTACACCACAAGTGGTTAGAGTTATCCCTTCGAGCAATCCTAGAGGTCTCTCAAAATTACCCTCTGCCAATTGGAGCTTCATTCTAGTTGGTCTTAATGTGGGTTTGCCCCATCGCTTCCACAAGAAGGTGGTCACAATAGCAACATCAGCACCTGAATCTACGATTGCTTTGGTTGTGTAACCTTGTTAGGTGATCGGAAGATAAGTATTACCTTCTTCACCTTCACTCATGTCCCTTATTTTGTCTAGAGGTATCTTTGGTACTTTCTGCTTAGAGCCTGTTTTTGGCATATTGGAATCAAGTTTTGGAACCTGATCCTTCACATGTTTCCATAGCTCTGGTTTTGCTTTGAGTAGCTCTTCTACAGTGAGATGGCACTGAACCTTAGTGTTCTTCATGACATTAGTGTTTCTTGGAACCACTGAGTCTTCATTTCTTACCAAAAATTGTGGGAGCTCTGATCTGAAGAGATTCAGATTCCCATGGGCCTGTGAATTGAGGCAACTCTTGTAAAGAATTAAATTCAAAATCTAATCTCTCATCTTCTTGTTGCTCTGCTTGTTATCCATAAATGGATGGAATGTCTTGGGGAAATTGATCGTGAAGATCATCAACTTCAGGAATAGGAGGGGGATTACCCTTCTCCTTGGCCCATTTCTCTTCTTGTATTTCCTACAAGAACTCTTGAGAGTACTGTTGAATTGAAAGAGATGTTTCCCCATCCATGGAATCAGGAATATAAGCTTTCGTTGGTGGAGAGCTTTCTCTCTCAACAATTGGTTGAGCCTCTAGAGGTAAAGAAAGTTGTGGTTTGTTTACCAACTGCTCTAATCTTTCTAGTAAGCCTTGGAAATGCAAATCCGGTTTGATAGAGTTTGTCGTATTGAACTTTTGACTAGTCTCGGACATAGCCTGAGCTAGCTCCACCATTTTCATGCACATTTTTGTCCATTCAATCTCGAAATCTCCTCTAGGGTAACTCTTATCTAGGTTTGCCACTGTTGGCCCTTCTTGAAGCCGAGCCTGGTAGGCCTTGAACATCATGTCCAAGCCTTCTGGGGTTGGATCTGCAAGAACAGACCCTAGTTGTGGTCTATTTACAATGGGTGGTGGGGTGGGATGAGGTGGAATGGATGGACTTTCGGCATGCAAGGGGTTTTGAGATGCAATGTCTTCTATTTTTGTTTTTGCATCTTTTAGGCTTTCTTCTAGTTTGGATAACTTTTGTTCCACTTCCGATTGGCCTTCTCTCTGGTACCCTTCCATGTTCTTGTTTTCCTTTTACTAGGCTCTCCTGATTCACTAGACTCTGATTGTTCAGCTGGTTTATCCTGTTTTAAGGCTTGTGCTCTAGTAACTGCTTGTATAGGAGCCACATTATTGCTACTAGCACTTGAATCCACCACTAAGCCTACCACATGAATGGGTGTAACCTTGGGCACACTAGAGGGGTTTCTTGGATAATCTCTAGGGAGATGGTCTTTGCCACACCTGGGACAAAAGCCTTGTATGGTGATGTTTTGTCCTTGTCCCAGAGTCAATAAGTGGGGACATTCACAAATGAAATGGTCGCCCTGACATCTAAAACATGCTCCCCTAGGGGCTTGTGGTCTTACTTGTCTCAATTGGGGCCTAGGGTTAGGATTTGTATACATGATATTGGAGTATTCAAGCTCCCAATTTTGTTCCATAGGTGGTGCTTCATATTGATACGAGTAAATCTCACTATGCTCAGGTGACTCTGTGTAATAAGCATGTGGACTACCTTCATGGGAGTAGTCTGAACTATGAGCATGAGAGTCATTTTCTGAGACCAATGGGGTTAGTGGCACCAATGCTCTATTAAGGCTCTCTTCTACCACTGCACTATTGAGAGAAAGTACACAAACCACACGGCTCAAGATTGTCCCTACAATAGGCAGGTTGTTAGTCAAACTTATCAGCAACCTTACCAACAAGGTAGGTTTCAGAACCAATACCAACAGCCATATTATCGACCACAATAGCAATATCAAGCACCATATAGGCCACAACCAATCCTAGGAAACCAACCACCAGCTCCTACCAATGGCAGAAGAGAACCTTAATAGAGCATTCCTTTCTCTTATGTTCGGGTTTTGCATTGGGCATATGTTAGCCATGTGGTCCCCTCCGCAAGTATAACACCGGTTCAATGAGGTGACTCTTGATGTTTGTCTATTTTGGACTCCTAGCTTCTTGGCAACATGCTCAACTATCTCATCTATTTCCGTGGAGACTCTCGAAGTATGACTAGTAGAACTATCAGAATCCTTATAGAGTTTGGACAATCCTAACTCCTCGCCCAAGTTATCTTCTATGTCAATGCACATCCGCACACACTCTTCTATGGATCTCGGCTCTTTCAAATACACATATGATCTTAACTTGGTGCTCAGTAAGCCATCTAAAAACAAAGCCACTTGTTTGGCTAGTGTGGGTAATTTTGGCACAAGGCATCTTTCTATGTACTATCTGA
Source organism: Ceratopteris richardii (assembly GCA_020310875.1). Lineage (NCBI taxonomy): Eukaryota > Viridiplantae > Streptophyta > Polypodiopsida > Polypodiales > Pteridaceae > Ceratopteris > Ceratopteris richardii. The sequence continues at coordinate 19,073,392 of CM035412.1, forward strand.
ATCTTCTTCTTGCTAGTGGCATTGTTTCTTGGGGTGTTTGCTTGAAGCTGTGGATCAAGGATGATGTGTTATGCCTGATACCACTTTTGGAAAATTCTACAATGAATTCATCTAGTAGTTGACCTATATCTTGATAATTGGGACTGTTTAGTGGTTGAAACCAAGCTAAGGTAGTGCCCTTGAGAGTCAAACCAAATGCCTCAAATTGGGTGAACAAGTCCTCAACCGGTTCAGCTCTTAACACTTGTTTGAACTCGGCCACATGATCATAAGGATCTCCTGACCTGTCAAAGTAGTTCTTCATTGTCTTGACCACTTGAGAAGGCCTAAGGGTTCTTGCATACTCTCGGGGTCTAGGCAATGGAAAATCGTGTTCATCTCTTTGATGCCTATGTGCTTGATGTCTCTCTCTTTCATGCCTTTCACCTTCAAATCTTGATCTATCTCTACCCACATTGTGTGCAAAGCTTACCTCAGGTCTCTCTCTTGTTCTTTCTTGTTGGGCTTCATGAGCTTGAGATGATCCTGCTCCTTTGAGGCCATGGGAAACATTGGATCTTGGTGAAGGCAAAATCAATTCACTCTTCCAAGTATATGCATGCCTATCATGTTCAAGAAAATTTTCTCTGATGTGTTATCCAGGTAGACAACTTTGCCTGGTCTCTCCAGATCCTTGAACTCGTAGATGATGACTATGCCCAATTGGCTAGGTTGATCTGGCTTGAATCTCCAAAAGGCTTCCTCCGTTTCTCTATTTAAGAATAGTTCTATGCTTTTGTTGTCTTGAGGGATCCAATCTGGAGTGATCACTCTGGTCAAAACTGACTTGCCTCTAGGAGTCGGGTTCTCGTCCTACATCTCCTTGCTCAAGGTCTCCTATCTCACTCTCAGGAATGATGTTTCCAAACTCATATGTCCTGTCTGGTAAGTTGGTAACCACATACATAGTTCCTTCCTTATCAATGTATGAACCCTCTTCAAACTTGACTACTGGGTATTCAAGTCCAAAGGGTTGATCTGGATTTTTGAGTTGGACCATTGATCGCCTCAGGCCATCCTCATAGATGCGAGCACCTAATCGGTTAGTCCGAATATATTTCAATTGTGTCTTATAGGGACCTTCTGGTGTTTGTAGATAGGCAATTCCTGAGCCATCTATAGGTTTCCCCATGCTAAAAGACATTCCTGAGGCACTTGTGTCTGAACTTAGTACGTAAGGATAACCACTTAGTTGTTGTGCCCAAGACTTAGCTATATGGTTGACACTAGCTTAAGAAGATCTATTGCTTTGTCTATCCTTGCCTAGGTGTCTAGCAGATCTCAGGTTCATAAGCTTTGTCTTTTGGTCCCAAAATTCCCCTTTGTATTACTCAAAATCCTTTGGAGTCCCCTTGGTTTCCTAATCCCACCTGAGGATGACTTCAAATTAGTCTATCTAGCTCAAAAAATGGACTTTCGATGAAAAAGTTATATCAAATCAGGATCTTGGGGGTCAAAATAGGCAAACAGGACCTTTTGAAAAAATCACGATTTTGTGTGAAAATCGCAATCTTGAACAACCTTGGAAATCACGATTTTGAATGAAAATCGCGATTTTTGGGGTCTGAAAAATGCGATAGTGAGCTCTTATGAAAATCACGATTTTGAAGGATCATGAAAATCGCGATGCGGAATACTTACGAAAATTGTGATTCTGAGCAATCCTCAAAAAATGCGATTTCGAGTGAGAATCGTGAAAAAACGCGATTTTGGGTGAGAATCATGAAAAACGTGATTTTGAGTGAAAATCGTGAAAAACACGATTTTGAGTGAAAATCATGAAAAACACGATTTTTGGTGAAAATCATGTTTGTTAAAATCGCGATTTTGGAGCCAACAGAGAATCATGTTTTTTAAAATCGCGATTTTGGAGCCAACAGAGAATCGTGTTTTTTTAAATTGTGTTTTTTAAAATCGCGATTTTGGAGCCAACAGAGAATTGTGTTTTCTCAAAATCGATTTTGATCCAACTGAAAATCAAGTTTTTGGCTAAAAATCATGATTTATGAAAATCACGATTTTGAGCCCAACTAGAGAATCGTGATTCTGAGAATGACCTCAAAATCGTGTTCTTTTCAGAAAGCTTTTAGGCGAGAAATAAAAAATCACATTTTTTTTTAATTGAATTTTATGAAAATCGTGATTTTCAGTCAGAATTGTGTTTTTTGGAAGGAAATTCAAAATTTTTAGCGCCGAACAATGGGGAGCTCCATATGTGCTGAAAATCATGAAAAAACACAGGCACTTGCTCTCCCTTGCACATCCTAACTCCTTCTTGCACAATAATGCATGGAAAATGGTATGAAAATGGTGAAAATGCACTAAAAAACAAGAAATTTGTATGAAGATGAAGATGGTTATGGTGATGATGATGAACATGAAGAAGAAAAATTAGAAAATGAACAGAAAGGATAGTTTTTTTACCTTCCAACGTCGCAAATCTACGATCGTATCATCACAACACTTGTCCTCGAAGCTCTCTCCCCGACAACGGTGCCAAAATTTGGTGTAACTCAAGCGTAATCACCACCTCCTTTACTTGTCAATCCACGGAGACGTGAGGACCGGTATGAAGACCTTGAGCGAGTGAAGGCACAAGTGTGTGAGTGAAAGCACACAAGCATGCACACACATACACACACACATGCACATGGTAAGATCAAAGAGAGGAACAAAGGAAAACTTTCACTTGCCAAGGAGATCTCTTACAAAAGCTCTATTCTCTAACAAGCTAACCTGAAAATGGAGCTCTCTAGCTCTTTTTATAGTTTTTGGACTAGTTTTGGCCTTGTCCAGACCTAGTGTCCGGCGTAATTAAAAATTAGGTTCCAGGGCTTATTTGAGGGTCAAACGAACCCTAAAAAATATGAAAATTAGTAGGATGATACTTCTAATACTCCTCAAGCTCGAGGACTCCTCGGCTTTAATCCCCTCCTAAAGAGGCAAAAAAGTACCCCGGTGGTCCTAGTGTGTTCACACACATCACTACCTAAATATATCAACAAATCCCCCCTGAGAATGATGCGGTGAACAAGGTGTTAGCACTCATGTATAAGGAGGTGCAAGCTGTCTGGAATCACTCCACAAAAGGAAATAAGCCCAAAGCTTTGCGAAAATCTTCAAACTTCTCCCTAGGTAGAGCCTTCATGAAAAGGTCTGCAATGTTCTCTTACGTGAGCACATATGCCAAGCTGATCTCTCAAGCAAAGGGCCTCTCCCTCACATAATTATAATGCACCTCAATACTTCGTGCGAGCATGGAACACAAGGTTCCTCGCAACTACCAATGTGCTCTAACTATCAGTGAAGATGGTGGTGGTAGAAGACTGACCAACACCCAGATCAGCCATAAGGCATCTGAGCCACACACACTCAACAATTGCTGTGAAAGCTTCCCTATACTCAGCCTCACAACTAGAAGTGGCCACAATAGGCTCCTTGTTGCTCAACCAAGATATACATGAGCTACCAAGCATGAAGCAAAAGCCACTAGTGGGCAAATGAGTGTCATAGCAACTAGCCTAATCACTCTCAAAAAAAGCATGCAAATCTAGCGGTAGTGATCCCCCTTGGGATAAAACAATCCAAGTAGCCGAGTACCACTCAAGTAGCGAAATATGTGCTTAATCACCTCCTAATGCTTGACACCTAGGCAATGCATAAACCTACTCATCTATGAGATAGCAAACTAAATATCTGGCCCAGTAATGCATAAGTAAATCAAGCATCCAACAGCCTGCTAATAGAGAACAACATCAAATGCATCTCCAGCATCATGAAGACTCGATCATAATCTTGTCTCCATAAGAGTGGCAATAGGCTTAAGTCTTCAAGGGCAAAACGATGCAATAATGTGTCAATATATTTCATTTGAAACAAAGCCATTCTACCATCAACTTGCGTAAAATGACTGCCCAAATAATGATGCAAATGCCCCAAATCAAACATCTCAAATGAGGCATGCAAATCAGCCTTAAAATCAGCAATATGCTTGTCATGAGGACCAGTGAGTAGCATGTCATCAACATACACAACAATGATCAGAAGCACATCATTAGCATGCTTAACATATGAGGTGCTCTTAGTTGGACTCTTCTCAAAACCATGTGCAATCAGATAGGCATCTATCTTTTCATACCAAGCACGTGGTGCTTGCTTTAAACCATATAATGCCTTCTTTAACCTGCACACCTAGTTTTCATGCCCTTTCTGCAAAAAGCCACAGGCTGAAAAACATACACTTCTTCATGCAAGTCACCACTCAAAAATGTTGTTTTGATGTCCAACTGATATACATTCCAACCATGATGAGCTACAAGTGCACACATGCTACGAACAATAGTCATTCGGCATCTAGGAACAAAGGTCTCATCAAAATCAATACCTCTTTCATGCGCATAACCCTTTGCAACAAGCCTAGCATTATACTTGTCAATTGTTCCATCAGGCTTATGCTTCAGTTTGTATACCCACTTAGTGCCAATGGCCTTCTTGCCAGGAGGCAAGTCACATAAAGACCAGGTACCATTCTTCATTATAACATCATATTCAGATTGCATAGCAGCCATCCAATTTTTAGAATTTTGTGCCTCATCAAATGAAACAGGCTCATGCTCATCACAGAGACTAGAGGAAGCCATAGCATAGCAATCTGATGCAAAAGAGGCACTATGAGAGCCTGAATGAGTACGCTATGATAGAAGTGCATGTAATTTGTTGTCACGCAAAGTCTGCACTAGCCATTTTGGCATAGTTTTTGCCTCCTCAACATCAACTCTCTCATCAACAAGTGCATCATGTAAATATGCATGAGAAATGGAATGATCTGCATCATCACATGAAACCTAGAAAGGCTGAAAAGTTGCCTCATTAGGACAAGCACTAGACTCTCCACTTGTAAAAAGAGGCAGCAAAGTATCATACATATCTTGGGATCTAACAGATGTCTCCTTAGTACATGAAAGTAACAACTGAATAGCATCTTCAGCAAAAACAACATCACAACTAACCAAAATGCGTTTAGTCTGTGGATGATACAAACGATAGCCTTTGCTTTTAGAATTGTACCCAACAAAAATACATTTGACTACTTTATTATCCAATTTCTTGCGATGTTGTTAAGGCACTAATGCATATGCCAGACAACCAAAAACACAGAGGTGGGCAACAGATGGCTTACGATCATGCCAAGCCTCATATGGAGTGATAGACTCTAATGCTTTAGTGGGACACTTGTTAAGTACATATGTTGCACACATGACAACCTAAAGCTAGAAACTATGTGGTAAATCCTGACTCTTTGCCATACATCGAATTCAAAAAACTGGATGGCTGCCATGCAATCATAATATGATGCTATTGTGAAGAATGATATTTGGTATTTATGTGATTTGCCGCCAAGCGAAAAGGCCATTGGCACTAAATGGGTATACAAGTGTAAACCTAAGCCTGATAGAGCAATTGAGAGATATAAGGCTTGTTGCAAAAGCTTATGCTCAAGAAAGAGGCATTGATTTTGATAAGACCTTTGCACCCACATGCCCAATGACTATCATTCATAGCATTTGTGCACTTGAAGCTCATCACATTTGGAATGTACATCAGTTGGACATTAAAACTGCATTTCTAAATGGTGATTTACATGAAGAAGTGTATGTATTTCAGCCCCGTGGTTGCAACAAAGTTTCCAAAATACCAGCTTATGAATGAATGCGTACTCACCTCCCAGCCATATGCCTCTATATATAGTTGCTTGAATCAACGAGGACCACAAACATAACTAAAGTCCACAAGGGCATGTGCAATCTCCTCCACTCCTTTGATAACTTCCACTGGAGTCCACTAGTGGTTGGAGTGATCATGTCCACTGCTTTCGTACCTTCCACTAAGAGTCCACCGGTGGTGGTTGTAATCGCCACTCAAGTTAAGTCTTACTGGACTCAAGCTAACTCACATTAACTTGAGTTAGAAGGCTCTAGATCTCTTTGGGCAAAACACTCTCCCCATGCTCCCCATGGGGGTTGAACCCAAGTCCTCCTCCTTCACACTCTTGAGACTTAACCACTAGGCTAGGTGCAGGATCACTTGTTTATGAGAGCACATGAACTTATGCTTGAGTCTATTCTTGAGATCTTTGGTCCTACACACAAGTGAGCAAACGGTGTTCGATTTCAGATATGTCTGAAGCGGCCGGATCCCTAGACCATAGACTTACTTTATTACATTCTTCCCCCTTGGGAAAGATTTCTTTCCCTTGAAAATAAAGCTTTATATAGTAATTGTAGGCAACCCTCAAGCCTCATGTTCTAATACCGGAAGAACATGTGCATTCATTCGATCAGTTATCCACTTCGAACTTGAAAGTAGAGAACCTTATCTATCGTTGACAAACTTAAAACTGGAAAGTCAGAAAACATCGTTAGATTGTAGAAACTTTTTCCCATGTTGAGTTTTCTTCAGTTCCATCCTGCACTCTTCGTACAAGTGACTTCTTGTACGTTTATCTCAGGTGCAAAGTATCCATTCATGTTCATGAGGAACTGTTTCACTTATGGGAAGTGGAAGAATAACCTATTGTCCAACTAGATTATTAGAATCTGTTAGACTTTTCCTAAGTCGGCTAACATGGAACAGTGGATGAATCCAACTATCTTCTGGAAGTTGTAATCATAAACCCATAAGCCAACTTTCTTGGTGATTGGAAAAGAACCGCAATATCTAGGCGACAACTTGGCGCATTGACCAATTTAAACTTTTCCGATCTTTTAGGAACACGAAGATAAACTTGATTGCCAACCTGAAAAGTAATATCTCTTCGCTTAGGATCGGCATAAGCTTTTGCATGATCTCAAGCTTTCTTTAAGTTTTCTTTAGCTGTCTTTAACTTAAAATTCATAGCTTGAAGGAATTCTTGAGCTTCTTGAACTCGTTCATTTCGAAATCCCACAGCATATGGAGACCTAGGCTGGAACCCATACATCAACATGAATGGAATAAATTCAAAGGATGAATTCTTTGCTTATAGGCAAATTCAGCTAAAGGAAGATAGTCTTCCCAATCAGTCTGTTTAGAAGTAACATAAGCTCTGAGTATGACTTCCAAAATTTGATTGACTTTCTCGGTCTGTCCATCCGTTTAGGGATGTTTGGCCATACTTAAACTTAGTTTAATTTCAAGCCTACTAAAGACTGCTCGCCAAAAGGGACTTGTAAATCGAGCATCCGATCAGAAACTATGTCTATTGGAAAACCATAGAGTCTGGAAAGCTGATTTACAAATATCTTTGCAAGTTCTGGAGTCTTATATGTATTCTCGATTGGAATAATCTGAGCAAGTTTAGTCAATCTATCAACTACAACCAAGACTGAATCAAAGCCTTTCTGAGTGTGGGGTAATCTTGAAACGAAATCCATGGAGACACTTTCCCATTTACCATTGGGAATCTCCAAAGGATGCACCGATCCTCCAACTTTCTATCGATCAAATTTATTGACTTGACATTTATGGCACTTGGATATATAGTTTTGCATATCTCGATGTAAACTAGGCCAATAAAAATGTCGTTTAACTAACTCATAGGTTTGGTTAATACCAAGATTTCCAACACTTAGAGCATTGTGGCATTCAAAAAGTACTTGTTTTCGTATGTCCGAAAGACTTGGGACACAAACCTTACCTTTATAAAGCAAATATTCATCTTGGAGAGAATAGTGTTTAAACTTTCCCTCAGTAGTACTTGCTTCATTTGTTTGAGCTTTGTTCAGCTACCTTCCATGCTTGACTGTAGCTTGGATCTTCTTTACAACTTTCTTTCAAAGTTGAAATAAATTCACTTTGAATTTGTACAAAAGTCACGTTGTTCAGCATAGGCATCCGACTTAAGGTGTCTGCCGCTGCATTGAACTTTCCTTTCCTATACCTTAGTTCATAATCAAACTCCTTCAATTATTCGGCCCATCTAGCTTTTCTACCTCTTAAATCCAATTGGTTTGCAAACCACTTGATGCTCTCTTGATCAAAGACTATGGTTAACTTTGATCCATATAGGTAATGGCATCATTTCTTCAGAGCATTTATTATAGAGAACATCTCTCTCTCATAGCTAGAATAGTTTTGTTGAGTGGGACTTAGCTTTCTACTTTCGAAAGCTATTGGTTGACCTTCTTGGCTTAGTACTGCTCCTATTGCAGATGAACTTGCATCTGTTTCTAATTGGAAAGGTTTATTCGGGTCTACTATTTGTAGAATCGGGGGCAAAGCTAAAGCACGTTTAAGCTCATGAAAGCTTCTTGCTTGCTCCTCTTTCTAAGTAATCTTGTGATGCTTCCCTTTGAGCTAATTTGTTAAAGGTACTGCTATCTTGGCATACCCAACCACAAATTCCGATAATATCCTGCCAATCCGAGAAAACTTTGTAGTTCTCGAACTGTCTTGGGCTCAGGCCATTCAAGAATCACCTGGACCTTATCCGGGTCTACTGTGATTCCTTCCGCGGAAATAATATGGCCTAAATACTTTACTTCACAGGTAAAGAAATCACATTTTGACTCTTTACCATAAAGTTGATTATTGCAAAGAAGTTTAAAAACTTTTTCCATATGTTATAAATGACTTTCATGATTTGTACTATAGATCAATATGTCACCTAAGAAATATACTGCAGAATTTCCTAAGTATGGTTGTAAGACTTGATTCATCAAGCTCATAAACATTGCGGGTGCATTTGTTAACCCAAACGGCTTTACCAAAAACTCATAATGACCATACTTAGTTCGAAAGGCTATCTTAGCAATATCATCATCTTTAATTCTGACATGATGATATCCTTGGCGTAGGTCAATCTTTGATAATATTTTAGCTCCCTTTAAGTTGTCAAAGAGATCTTCAACCAGCGGCATGGGATAAGGTATTGATGATATCCTTGGTGTAGGTCAATCTTTGAAAAGATTTTAGCTCCCTTTAAGCTATCGAAGAGATCTTCATGATCTATATGAAGCGGCTAGATCCCTAGACCAGAGACTTACTTTATTACAATGGTTTTGTGCAGAAAGGGCATGAAAACAAAGTGTGCAGGTTGAAAAATGCATTATATGGTTTGAAGCAAGCACCACATGCTTGGTATGAAAAGATACATGCCTCCTTGATTGCACATGGTTTTGAGAACAATCCAATAGAGAGCACCTTATATGTTAAGCATGCAAATGATGTGCTTCAGATGATTGTTGTCTATGTTGATGACATGTTGCTCACTAGTCCTAATGAGGAGCATATTGCTGATTTTAAGGCTGATTTGCATGCCTCTTTTGAGATGTCAGATTTGGGGCATTTGCATCATTATTTGCACATTTAGTTTATGCAGGTTGATGGCAGAATAACGTTGTGTAAAAAAAAATATATTGACACATTATTGTAGCGTTTTGGCCTTGAAGACTCAAAACCAATTGCCACTCCTATGCAAATAGGTTTATGGTTGAGTCTTCATGATGTTGGAGATGCATTTGATGTTGTTCTCTATTAGCAAGCTATTGGATGCTTGATTTACTTATGCATTAGCCAACTTGATATTAGTTCGCTATCTCTTAGATGAGCAAGTTTATGCATTGCCCAGGTGTCAAGCATTGGTAGGCGGTTAAGCGCTGTTGATATATTTAGGTAGTGATGTGTGTGAACACTCTAGGACCGCCGGGGCACTTTTTTCTCTCTTTAGGAGGTTTTTTTCCCCCGGCTTGTATATACGCCTATTGCCCTAATTTGTACATTCTCTAGTAATACATTCAGTCTTGTGTGTTGTGCTCCAAGCTTCTTCTTCTTCCTTGTGCTGTTCGCGTGCTTCCGCAGACGTCTAACTCCAACAATTGGTATCAGAGCAGGTCGTTGCTTCTTCTAGGGCGCCGTCGACACTCCTCCGTTTGCAGTCTCAGATTCGCACAAAATTTGGTGAGCATACTCAGGGTGTTTCCGAGATCAAAACAGCTTTGCTTTGTGGTGCCGAAATCGCGATCTGAGCTCGTTTCGGCCTCCGAATGCACTATCGTAGTGCTTGTGCAGGCTATTTCGTCCTTTTGTGCCAAAGGTATATACCAGTTTCTGTTTGCCAATTTAAGTGTCTCGAAGTCTGCTACAGGTCTAGCAGAACTCGTTTGGGCAGTTCTGTTCAACTTTTTGAGATACAGTCAATTTTTTGCATCAAGGTATTTTAGTCACCGGCCATGGCTGAAAGCAGTGATGTATTCCGTATGTTGGCTGTTGAGGATAAGTTGGATGGTACCAACTACCCATTATGGGCTTATATGATGCGACATGTACTGGTTGCAAAAGGATTGTGGAACATTGTGCAGGGTGTTGAAAGACGTCCTGTTACACCTGTAACGACAGGTACTGCAAATACAGGTGTTGGAGCTGATGAAGATGGTGTCGAAGATGATATTCCGCAGATTCCTGTTCGTGCTGTTGTTTCTGTTGCACCTACTGCAGAGCAAATTCGTTGGGATGGCAGAGATGCCCAGGCACATGCATTGATAGCTTTGTCTGTCAAACGTGCCATTATTCCTCACATTCGCTCTTGCAGAACAGCAAAGGATGCTTGGGATACACTTACCACTTTGTACCAGGCTAGGAATGAGGCTCGTGTTGCTTACCTCCGAAAACAGTTGGAGAGTGAGCACATGAATGAAGGTGATTCGATGGACAGTTTTCTTACAAAGATCAAAGACCTGAAGAAACAATTGATTTCTGCTGATGAGGTTATACCAGATAGCTCACTTGTGCAGACCGTTCTGAATGGCCTTCCTGATTCATATCAGAGTTTTGCCTCTACTCTTCGATTGATGATGAAAGGCAATCCGAATGCCTTGTCATTTGAGGAATTAGTCTCTGTTCTGTTGCAGGAAGATCAGTCCAGGCAAAACAGGTCCATTATGCGTGTTGCAGATCAAGCTTTCCTAGCTAGTCAGAAGGGCAAAGGAAAATGGAGCTCTTCTACTAGTAAGCAGAAATCTGCAAATGTTGCACAATCGAAGAACCAGGATAAAGATGACAAGAAATCAGAAAAGCAGAAATTGTTCTGCAAGTACTGTAAAGGAAATGATCATATTATAAAGAACTGTCCAAAACTGGCTGCTAAAGAGGCAAAGAAGAAAGAGGCTGGAATGGTTGTTGCAGAGGCCTCTACACCAAAAACAGAGTCTGCAAATCTTGTGCAGGAAGAAGAATGGGCGTTTACTACTGTCTGCAGTTTTGACCCATCTTCTCATGATCAGTGCATGTCTGCAGTAGACTCAGATGTTTGGTACTTTGACAGTGGGGCAACCAAACATATTACCTCGCAGCGCAGTTTCTTCTATTCACTCGAGCCTGCCCCTACAGGGAATACTGTCACATGCGCCAATAACTCCTCTTATCCTATTATGGGAGTTGGCAAGATCATTCTGACTACTGCTGATGGTAGTTCTTTCACTTTGTCAGATGCTTTATTTGTGCCAAGGATCAAAAAGAACCTGTTATCAGTCTCTGCATTAGCCAAGATTGGCTTGGTTGTGAAATTCGTTGATGATAGGTGTACAGTCCATGATCTCTCAAATGGCGATGTGATTATTGCTTCTGGCATTTTATGTCGTGGGCTGTATAAGCTCATAGACTATGAAAAATCTGTGAATGATTCGGCATGTGCAGTTCATGATTCTCAGGCTATGTCAGATGCAAAGCTTTGGCATGCACGCTTTGGTCATCTGAATTTTGCTAGTTTGTTACGCCTGCAAAAATCTGAAATGGTGTCCTCTTTGCCCAAACTTGAGGCACCTGGAAAACATGTTTGTGAAGGCTGTATTTTGGGCAAAATGCAGCGTTCTTCCTTTCCAAAAGATGGTTCAGTTCGGGCTATGCAGAAATTGCAGCTTGTACATAGTGATGTCTGTGGTCCTATGCAGACACCCTCTTTTGGAAATTACCTTTACTTCGTGACTTTCATTGATGATTTTTCCAGGCATGCATGGGTATATCCACTCAAAGCAAAGTCCGAAGTGTTCATGTGCTTCAAACAGTTTTTGGTTTTGGCTGAAAATCTGTCAGCATGTAAAATGGGCACCCTCCGTTCTGATCGAGGGGGGGAATATATGTCTTCAGATTTTAATGCATTTCTGGCTGAACGTGGGATAAAACACCAGTGTACAGTGCCGTATACACCTCAACAGAATGGAGTTGCTGAACGAAAGAACAGGTCACTCATGGAGATGGCGAGGTGCATGGTCAAAAGTCAGGCTTTACCACATAGTTTCTGGCTTGAGGTTGTCATGTGTGCAGCATATGTACTGAACAGGTGTCCCACAAAAGCGTTGCAGTCTATCACTCCATATGAGGCTTGGCATGACCGCAAGCCATCTGTTGCTCATCCGCGTGTTTTTGGTTGTTTGGCATATGCATTAGTGCCTGAACAACATCGCAGAAAATTGGATGATAAGGCAGTAAAATGTATTTTTGTTGGGTACAGTTCTGAAAGTAAAGGCTATCGTCTGTATCATCCACAGACTAAACGCATTCTGGTTAGCCGTGATGTTGTCTTTGTGGAAGATGCTATTCAGCCATTGCTTTCATGTACTAAGGAGACATCTGTTAGCTCCAAAGACATGTATGATACTTTGATGCCTCTTTTTACAGGTGGACAGGCTAGCGCTGGTCCTAATGAGGCAACTTCTCAGCCTTTGCAGGTTTCATATGATGATGCAGATCATTCCATTTCTGATGCAGATTTACATGATGCACTTGTTGATGAGAGAGCTGATATTGAACAGGCAAAAACTATGCCAAAATGGTTGGTGCAGACTTTGCGTGACAGCAAATTAGATGCACCTTGCAGCCCATCATGGTTGGAATGTACATCAGTTGGACATTGAAACAACATTTCTGAATGGTGACTTGCATGAAGAAGTGTATGTTTTTCAGCCCCGTGGCTTTGTGCAGAAAGGGCATGAAAACCAGGTGTGCAGGTTAAAGAAGGCGTTATATGGTTTAAAGCAAGCACCACGTGCTTGGTATGAGAAAATACATGCCTATCTGATTGCACATGGTTTTGAGAACAGTCCAACTGAAAGCACCTTATATGTTAAGCGTGCTAATGATGTGCTTTTGATCATTGTTGTCTATGTAGACGACATGCTGCTCACTGGTCCTCTTGAGAAGCATATTGCTGATTTCAAGGCTGATTTGCATGCCTCATTTGAGATGTCTGATTTGGGGCATTTGCATCACTATTTGGGCATTCAGTTTATGCAAGTTGATGGTGGAATGGCTTTGTGTCAAACGAAATATATTGACACATTATTGCAGCGTTTTGGCCTTGAAGATTGTAAGCCTATTGCCACTCCTATGGAGACAGGTTTACGATTGAGTCTTCATGATGCTGGAGATGCATTTGATGCTGTTCTCTATCAGCAGGCTGTTGGATGCTTGATTTACTTATGCATTACTCGGCCAGATATTCAGTTTGCTGTCTCACAGATGAGCAGGTTTATGCATTGCCCAGGAGTCACGCATTGGAAAGCGGTTAAGCGCATCTTTCGCTACTTGAGTGGTACTCGGCTACTTGGGTTGTTTTATCCCAAGGGGGGATCACTACCGCCAAATTTGCATGCTTTTTCTGACTCAGATTGGGCTGGTTGCTATGACACTCGTGTGTCCACCAGTGGTTTTTGCTTCATGCTTGGTAGCTCATGTATATCTTGGTTGAGCAAGAAGCAGCCTACTGTGGCCACTTCCAGTTGTGAGGCTTAGTATAGGGCAGCTTTCACAGCGACTATTGAGTGTGTGTGGCTCAGACGCCTTATGGCTGATTTGGGTGTTGGCCAGTCTTCTGCCACCACCATCTTCACTAACAGTCAGAGCGCATTGGAAGTTGCGAGGAACCCTGTGTTCCATGCTCGCACTAAGCACATTGAGGTGCATTATCACTATGTCAGGGAGAGGTTCTCTGCTGGGGCGATCAGCTTGGCATATGTGCCAACGCAGGAGAACATTGCAGACCTTTTCACGAAGGCTCTGCCTAGGGAGAAGTTTGAAGCTTTCCGCAAAGCTTTGGGCTTACTTCCTTTTGTGGAGTGATTTCCACATAGCTCGGCACTTCCTTATACATGAGTGCCAGCTCCTTGTTCACCGCATCACTCCCAGGGGGGATTTGTTGATATATTTAGGTAGTGATGTGTGTGAACACTCTAGGACCGCCGGGGCACTTTTTTCCCTCTTTAGGAGGTTTTTTTCCCCCGGCTTCTATATACGCCTATTGCCCTAATGGGCTACTTATCTTTGTACATTCTCTAGTAATACATTCATTCTTGTGTGTTGTGCTCCAAGCTTCTTCTTCTTCCTTGTGCTGTTCGCGTGCTTCCGCAGACGTCTAACTCCAACAAGCGCATCTTTCGGTACTTGAGTGGTACTCGACTGCTTGGATTATTTTATTCCAATGGGGGATCACTACCACGAGATTTACATGCTTTTTTGGACTCTGACTGGGCTGGTTGTTATGACACTCATGTGTCCTCTAGCGGTTTTTGCTTCATGCTTGGTAGCTCATGCATATCTTGGTTGAGCAAGAAGTAGCCTACTATGGCCACTTCTAGTTGTGAGGCTAAGTATAGGGAAGCTTTCATAGTGACTGCTGAGTGTGTGTGGCTTAGATGTCTTTTGGCTAATTTGGGTGTTGGTCAATGTTCTACTACCACCATCATCACTAAAAATCAAAGTGCATTAGAAATTGCAAGGAACCGTGTATTCCATGCTCGCACTAAGCACATTGAGGTGCACTATCATTATGTCAAGGAGAGGTTCTCTATTGAGCCCATAAAAGTCATAATGATCAAAGTCAACTTTAGTCAAAGTCAAAAGGTCAAAGTCAAACTGCTCAAAGTAAAAAAAAAAAAGTCAAGGTCAAAGTCAACTGGTGCAAAGTCAAAGCGCTAAGGTGCAGGTGTCAAAGTGCACAGGTAGTGCACAATTAATTGTCTGCAAAGGGTAAAATTGGAGAAAGTGGGTTGCAGGTTGCAGAGGTATTTTCTTTAATTTCCCTAAGGTTCAAAGTGTTTTTAAAGTGTTTTGGAAGGTTCAGGTGAACCCTCTCTTATGTGCAAAAGTGAAGAGTTAAAAGGAAAATGTGAAGGCATGTGAAGCGGCAGCGTACGCAGAAGTGAAAGTATGGCCCCCCAATTAAAATTTTTGGTTTTAGTCTAAAGTTACTACAGGACAAAACAGGGAGTCGTTGGCTGCCACTTGTGAAGACAATCTTGGGACATCAAAGTGAGCACCAAGATACTCTTGCAGTTAGGAGCGTACGTGAATCGACACACTCAAATCAAGGCAAGGACTATTCTTGGACAATCCTAAGTGCAAGCATAGTCTAAGTGGAGAAAAAGAGAGAAGTGCAAGAGACACACAGTGTGCGACGCAGAGAAGTGAAGTGTAAGGTGTGCATGAAGAGTGACCAAGGAAGTGTGCAGAGGAGTGCTAAGCTTGTCCCCCAAGGATCCCAAGGTCTTACTGAAGTGTGCGCACGCCGACAGAATTATTCATCCCTCCCCCTTAGTGGAAGCTTGGTGCAAGGTGTGCACAAGAGCAGGCTTGTAGAAGGTGGAGGTTTGGTGCAGACGAGGCCGGCAACAACAAGTCCTTTGGGTATTTGGTATTTGTAATTGAGCACTCTGTGGGATTTTGCACAGAAGCATTGGTTGTATTGTGCTTCAACCTTGTATTTGTCTTACTGTAATCAATCGACAGAGGCTTCCAGTGTGTATTTTCTCTTCTTCCCCTTTTCTCCTACAAACACTCAAATCCCTTCTTGTCTAAGAATCCCCCAACAAAATTTGGCATGCCCGATGGGACTTCCAAGGAGATTTGAGCTTAGGAGAAACCAAGTGCAAAGTATAGAAGAGATCAAGTATCGACAGTACTATAGTGCTACTTCATCAACCAAAAGGTAAATATTCTTATCAAGTGTCTCATATTAAGTGGACTATGAGCAGCTCATGACCGCAACCCGGTCCCAAACATTGAGGGTCACCTGCAAGCAAACAAGAAGGAAGGTTGTTAGAAGATCCTCCAGTCCACTATCTTCAACCTCATCAGTAAAGAGCATGGTGGGACAGGTAGACTTGGAAACCTTACTCTCAAGATTAAATATACAATTTCCTTCTTTCAAAGGCCTAGCTCAGGAGGATCCAGATGAGCATATTAGAAGATTTTAGGCACTATGTAAGACTAGAGGCTTAATGGGCAGGGAGGATGCCTTTTTGATACTTTTCCCTGCCACATTAGAGGCATTAGTAGATAAATGGTTCAGCCAATTTGCTGAGAACCATTTTACAACTTGGGATTTGATGAAAGATGCATTTAAAAATCAATTCCAGCATGGGAATACTGCAGAGATCATCATAGAAGAACTAGAAAATTTGAGATTTGGTCCAGGTGAAAAGTTCCCAGAGTTTGTGACTAGGGCCAAGGCACTAATGGCTAAATTGCCAGATCCACCACATGATTTTTTTGTTAAGAAATGGTTAGCTAAGCCCCTACCAGTGGCCACCCAATGCAAAATAAAGGAATTAGTGTTACCTACAGCCTCCATAGAGGAGTTCATCAACACAGCTACACGACTGGAGCAGATAAGGCAACAGTATGGAGCTACTTCTTCTCAATTACCATACTCCACAGAAATGGAGGATCCAGTAATCCAGCTAAGGAAGGAGTTGGAGGGCTTAAAAAGAAATAAACCCCAGAGAGAGGAGCAGAATGCTGTAACTCAGTTGAGAAGGGAGATTGAAGCACTAAAGCTCCAAAAGGAGGAGGAGGCCCAAGCAGAGGAGTTGGCTCAGCTGCGATAGGAGTTGCAAGAACTCAAAGGAGGTGGCATCAAGAGTGGACTTTGGTGTTCCATGTGCAGCAAGCAAGGGCATGTAGTAAGTGAATGTTCTTTGTTAAGTGTTACTTGCCAATTGTGCAAGAAAGCTGGTCATGAGGCCCAGGAATGCCAATCAAGGGGAATACCTGCAACAACATATTGGACACAAGGAGGACCCCTACCACCAGCAATTGTAATGGCGGCAGCACCCAATCAAGAAAACACTTACAACCCTAGACAGAGGAATAACTTTGCAAATGGGCCTAGAAGGCCAATCATTTGTTTCAGATGTGGGGAATGTGGGCACTATCAAAGTAGGTGCACTCTACCAGAAAATGCCCCCCCTTGCAGAAATTGCCCAGAGGCCAGAGACCACTATACAAATTGTTGTCCTAAGAATCAAGCCTTTTCTTTCGGGCCCCATATTCAAATGATTTCTGTACACAAAGAAGAAATGTTACATCAGGTCAATGAGCCATCACCATCTACCAGGGTAGTGCAGCTAGAAGAAATAGAATCTTTTACAGTGCAGACAAGAAATAAAGGAAAGGCTCAAGTAGATATAGCTCAACAACCAAGAATTGATGGATTGAACAAAGACAAAGATACATCTGAAGACAAGGCCACTGCATGTGCAGATACAAGGCAAAAAGGAGATCCCATATGTGCCAGTGATGCCATTGGACATGCATTCAACAGGGCTCAGGAGGAATTTGGTAAGTCAATTGAAGCCCACACTCTTAAGGAATCAGAGGCTTCAAAACTTCTCAAATCCATGAAAAAGGAGGTTAGTATTTTTTATTTAATAAAGATGGATGGGAAATTCAGGTCAGAATTATTGCAGATAATTGATGAAGCTTCCACTACAAGTTTGGTGGCAAAGACTGCTGTTATACATAAAGGTAAAATTGTAGGGGATGCACCCCTTACAGATTATAAAAGTCCTCGGCTGACAGTATCCATCAAAGGTCATGAATTTCAAGGAGTTATTGTGGATGGTGGTTCTGGCATTAACTTGATGCGTGAACATACAATGGAAAAGATTGGACTCCACCCTTCAAGGCCTGCAAATTTCACTGTTACTTTGGTAGATCAGAGCAAAGTAAGGCCCTTGGGAGTGATCCCAAAAGTTCCACTTGAAGTACAAGGTAATCTATTCATTCTGGATTTTGTGGTGTTAAGATTGCCCCAGGTTGAAGGAGGATTTCCCCTCTTAATTGGAAGACCATGGCTGAGACATGCAAGTGTCATTCATGACTGGGGCAAGGACACTATGTGGGTACAAAAGAAAGGGCAAGAACTGACACAGATTCATTTAGAAGAGGGCCCAGATAATCAAGGAAACACAAACATGATGCAAACAGTTGGCATTTGCATGGAACCAGAATCAGAGGATCAACCCCAAATAAATTTCGAGGAAGAAGAGGATATTCTAAATTGGCTGCAAGTAGGCAACTCTTCCTCTTGTTTTGGAATTTTTCTTAATAATTCTTGCATGACTGAAGGTTATGATGAAGATGAAGAAAAAGTCCAGGTTGATGGATTGGGAGAGCCCATCACAGACCACAGAAGGGGCAGGAAGACACCCCTCAAATACAACTTGGAGGAGGATATGACAACTACAGATAAGGAAGTTACCAAGGCTAAAGGCAAGGTAAAAGACTCTATTGAAGAATGTTCTTTCCCTATTCAAGAAATACCTGCAGGATGGATGCAAGACAAGGAGGAACACATTGAAATCCAAAATACCCCTGCTTATGAAGCAATGCACGAAAAGATAGTGGAAGAAGACAAGAACGGAGATGATAACGAAGATAATATGGTAGAGAGAAATCCTATCAAAGAAATACAATTAGGCACACAAGACAATAATCGGCCAGTTTTGGTGGCCACTTGGTTGTGGAACCACCCAGGGCTCCTTGAAAAGGTACGATCATTCTTGACCCATTACAAAGATGTTTTTGCCTGGCATTATAAAGACTTAGAAGGAGTGCCTGCAAATTATGGAGAGCATAGAATCCCTCTGGTCGAGGGAGCCAAACCAATACGAGGGAAGAGTTATAGACTCAACCCAAAATATGCCGAAGCTGTTTATGTAGAAATACAAAAGATGGAGGATGCAAGAATGATTATTCCCGTGGAACACTCAGAGTGGCTCTCACCTATGGTTATAGTGCCAAAGAAGAATACCAATAAGATCAGAATTTGTGTGACTTTAGAGCACTCAACAAGGTGACAATCCAGATGGATTCCTAATGCCATTTGCAGAGCAGGTCATTGAAGAAGTGGTTGGACATGCTTTATATAGCTTTATGGATGGCTTCAGTGGCTACAATCAAATATCAATACACCCAGAGGATCGTGAAAAGACTGCATTTATCACACCTTGGGGAACATATGTGTATGTAAAAATGCCATTTGGGCTCAGAAATGCTCCAGCCACCTTTAACAGAACGGTCAATCTCATTTTTGGCCCCTTATTGCTGGAATCACTTAGAATCTTCATGGATGACTTCTCTTCGTTTTTAGGTTCTCATAAGGAGACTCCTTTAGATTGTTTGGACCATCACTTGAGTCAGGTGCTGAATGTTTTCAAGAGATGCAGGGAGACTAAGCTAGAGCTCAATCCAAACAAATGTCATTTCCTTGTGACATAAGGAACTCTCTTAGGACATGTGGTGTCGGCTAAAGATATGGCCCCAGATCTTGACAAAATCATTTCTATATTAAAGTTGCCTAAACCTAAATCTCCTAAAGAGATTCAGAGTTTCTTGGGGCATACTAGATACCATAGGAGGTTTATAAAAATGTATGCAGAGATAGCCAGACCACTGGCTATGCTTACAGGTAAGGAAATACTTTTAAATGGGAAGAAGAGGAGGAAAAAGCATATCAAACATTACAGTCAAGGTTAGTGTCTGCTCCCATTTTGATCACACCTGAGTGGTAAAAAATCTTTCATATACATGTAGATGCCAGTGCCTATGCAGTGGGGGCAGTTTTGACACAACCCAATGAAGAATTTAAGGTGGACAGACCAATTCAATATGCCAGTAGAATTTTGACTAAGGCTGAAAGGAATTACAACACCACAGAAAGGGAAGCCTTAGCCATGGTTTTTGCTGTCCAAAAATTTTGTCATTACTTACTGGGAGTAAAATTTGTTATTATAACGGATCACCAACCACTAAAATACTTGCTCAACAAACCACAAGCCACTGGTAGAATATGGAGGTGGTTATTGCTGTTCCAAGAGTTTGATTTTTCTGTAGTCCACAGACCAGGTAAAGAAAATGTTATGGCGGATCACCTATCCAGAATCAATATGATGAATCGAGCTAGTGGAATCAATGATGATTTTTCAGATGCTCATCTGTTTGCTGTATAAGCTCAAGATTGGTATTATGATATCAAGAGTTTCATTAAAATTGGTGTGTATCCAGAAAAGGCTAGTGTTGTGCAAAGAAAGAGACTGCTAATCAAGAGTAGACCATATAGCTTCATTGAAGATAAATTATATAGACAGGGAAAGGATGACAGGTTTAGGAAGTGCTTGGAAGAAGAAGAAGTGAGGGAAGTCCTTCAATCTGCACATGAAGGAACAGGTGGTGGGCACCTTCCAGGGCATATTATGAGTCAGAGGATACTGGATGCTGGTCTATGGTGGCCTACACTATTTAAGGATGCAAATGAATGGGGAAAGGCATGTGACGTTTGCCAGAGGTGTGGACCTAAGCCAACAAAGCAGAGGCATAACCCCTTGATTGTTTCCACTTCCTGGCAACCATTTGAGAAGTGGGGGATGGATTTTGTAGGGCCCATCTACCCTCTATCGATTCCAAAAAGAGAAGTATTTATTGATAGCCACAGATTATGCGACAAAGTGGGCTGAAGCTATTGCCTCCCCCGACTGCACTGCCCAAATTGTTGTTGATTTCATTTACAGTAGCATCATTTGCAGGTTTGGATGTCCACTTGAAATTTGCACAGACCAGGGTACTCATTTTGTGAATAAGGTCCTACAGGAAATTTTCAACAGGTATAGAATCCTACATAGGACCTCTTGTGCTTACTATCCAAGAGCCAATGGACAGGCTGAATCAACTAATAAGGTATTAATTTCCATGTTAAGGAAGGAATGTATGTTACAACCCACTTCCTGGGGCATTGCTTATCAAGGTACCCTATGGGCATACAGGTTAGCTTACAAAGAGGCCACGGGATATTCTCCATTCCAACTGGTTTATGGCATATTGCCAATTGAGCCCTTTGAATTCTTACATGGATCACCTAAAATAGCATTCAAGTAGGGAAAGAAAGATTGTGATGTCTCTCAGAGGCTTGGAGCACTACATAAAGTGGAGGAGATTCGTCTACTAGCAACAAAACAATTAACAGAGACTCAGATGAAGAGGAAGGAGGCACACGATCGACATCTGTGGAACAACAACATAGAGCCAGGCATGTTAGTTCTTCTCCATAGACCTCATCTTCAAACACAAGTAAGAGGAAAATGGCTTCCACACTGGGAAGGACCTTATCGAGTCAAAACAATGCTGAATTGGGGTGCTGTGGAGTTAGAGACACTGAAAGGAGAGGCCTTGCCACTAGTAAACATATCAAGGCTCAAGGCCTACCATCAACACACTTGAAGAAGTATGGATCACCTGGAACTGCAAAATCTGTCTAGGTTGGTCTCTCTCTGGTTGGGAATTTCTTTATTTGCCACCCCTCCCTATTCTCCCGTCTCCCTCTTTGCGCTTTTCAAATTTTTCCGCTTTTTCCCCAACCCCCCTTCCCCCCCAAAAAAACACCGCCCCCGCCACCTTACCTTCACCAAAACCCGTCCCCCTTTCCCCAACCAACCACTACTTTCCCCCCTCTGTTGCCAACCTCCAAATACATTTCCCATTCTGGTACATCTACATTTCAATATTTTTCACTTTCTGCCATCCTCCATATATCTCTCCAATTCAATCCTTGGTCCCGTCTCCTATATATCTCTCCACTTCACCCATTCTTTCACCCTTCCTTCCTTCTAACGTTCCGCCCTACCCACATTGCTTATTACTCTCTGGTGCTTGTTCTATCCTGCTTTTGGTGGACTTGGTTGCTACTCAGGTGTCCTCTAAACGATTTTGTAACTCCATAATCATGGTGTCCTATATGCTGAGTTTTGGCTGTAGCTCTCCGGGACGAAGAGCACATTAGGTGGTGGGCAACTGTTGAGCCCATAAAAGTCAGAATGGTCAAAGTCAACTGTAGATGAAGTCAAAAGATCAAAGTGAAACTGTTCAAAGTCAACAAAGTCAAGGTCAAAGTCAATTAGTGCAAAGTCAACTAGTGCAAAGTCAAAGTGCTAAGGTGCAGGTGTCAAAGTGCACAATTAATTGTCCGCAAAGGGTAAAATTGGAGAAAATGGGTTGCAGGTTGCAGAGGTATTTTCTCTAATTTCCCTAAGGTTCAAAGTGTTTTGGAAGGTTCAGGTGAACCCTCTCTTATGTGCAAAAGTGAAGAGTTAAAAGGAAAATGTGAAGGCATGTGAAGCGACAATGTACGTAGAAGTGAAAGTATGGCCCCCCAATTAAAATTTTTGGTTTTAGTCTAAAGTCACTAAAGGACAAAACAGGGAGTCGTTGGCTACCACTTGTGAAGACAATCTTGGGACATCAAAGTGAGCACCAAGATACTCTTGCAGTTAGGAGCGTACGTGAATCGACACACTCAAATCAAGGCAAGGACTATTCTTGGACAATCCTAAGTGCAAGCATAGTCTAAGTGGAGAAAGAGAGAGAAGTGCAAGAGACACATAGTGTGCGACGCAAAGAAGTGAAGTGTAAGGTGTGCATGAAGAGTGACCAAGGAAGTGTGCAGAGGAGTGCTAAGCTTGTCCCCCAAGGATCCCAAGGTCTTACTGAAGTGTGTGCATGCCGACAGAAGGTATTCATCCCTCCCCCTTAGTGGAAACTTGGTGCAAGCTGTGCACAAGAGCAGGCTTGTAGAAGGTGGAGGTTTGGTGCAGAGGAGGCCGGCAACAACAAGTCCTTTGAGTATTTGGTATTTGTAATTGAGAACTCTGTGGGATTTTGCACAGAAGCATTGGTTGTATTGTGCTTCAACCTTGTATTTTTCTTACTGTAATCAATCGACAGAGGCTTCCAGTGTGTATTTTCTCTTCTGGTCTTCCCCTTTTCTCCTACAAACACTCAAATCCCTTCTTGTCTAAGAATCCCCCAACATTCTCTATAGGAGACATCAGTTTGGCATATGTGCCCACACATGAGAACGTTGTAGACCTTTTCACAAAGGCTCTATCTAGGGAGAAGTTTGAAGCTTTCCGCAAAGCTTTGGGCTTACTTCCTTTTGTGGATTGATTCCACATAGGTTGACACTTCCTTATACATGAGTGCTAGCTCCTTGTTCACCACATCACTCCCAGGGGGGATTTGTTGATATATTTTGGTAGTGATGTGTGTGAAATCACTTAGGACCATTGGGGAAATTTCTTCCCTTTTTAGGAGGTTTTTTTACTCCCAGCTTGTATTTATGCCTATAACGCTAACATGTTACTTATCTTTGTACGTTCACTTGGTAATACATTCAATATGTGTTGTTGTGCTACAAGATTCTTCATCTTCCTTGTGCTATTCGTGAGCTTCTGCAAACCTCAAACTCCAACAATCAACATGATAAATAATACAATAAAACCATTTCCCTATAAGTTGGATGATGAAGCTCCATCAAACAATGATTTGTAGGCTTCCATTTGGCATATATGGCAAGGTTCCTTGCATTCGGTGGAATGTCGTGGGAGATTAGTGCTCCTTAGATACTTAGTCCCAATTCACATCGAGTAGAAGCCCTCCCTATGAATATATGAGGTTCAATGAAGAAGTGCCGTGTGGAGCACTCTACAACTTCTAATTAACGTTGAATAGAGTCCAAGGGAGATTTCAACTCCACATTATGGAACATTTTGCTCTTTGGTGTTCTGACCCCCCCTTCGCCCTAAGGTCTATTTCTCCTCCACATCAGAGTTTCAACAAGTATTTTATGTTAGAGTTCCATCAACTGTGCAAATGGATATGGAAGAAACTTTGTATTTTTCCATTGTTCCACTTGGAAGAACATAAATTTACCATGACATTCTAAGCCCTAGTGAAACAAGCCTTAGTTGGTATTACTGTTAATGTCCATGTGAAAGGCCAAATGTTCGTCGGACACTTTTGTATTGCCCGCTTGAGGCTTTCTTGAGGGCTTACAACCAAGGTGGCGACCAAGGCATATACCTTGGTATACCTTGTCATCCGAATCACAAAAGTCACCGTTGGCTGCATGCGAGGAGGACCTCAATGATCAAGGAAGACAGAGGTTCCCGATACTTCCCAGGATGTCACCCATGCAGTATTGTTCTCTTCGGAGCTTGCTTAAGTGGCAATCTCTTCCACTAGCTACACTCTTGTGGTGTTTGAGGAGGGGAAAAGACTAAGGTTCACATTATCTTGAGCATGTTTTGGGCCCTCAAAGTTTCATTATTTGCTTTTGAAGCATTTTTGGGTGATTCTTGGAGCCATCTTGGAGTACCACATGTACTTCTCTTTACACAGGTTCAATAACATCAAGGAGAGCATTGTTTGTACTTCTTGGACAATGAATATTTAGCTCTTAGGCTATGTGTTTCAACCACACTAGTAAATCTACAAGTTTCTTGAAAGGTTTTTGTTACTCAATGGAATAGTCAATGTCTCCCCTAGAAAGTGGAAATTAATTGAGCGGCGCTGAACCAGGACGGATGAACCCGGACGGGTGCCGAAAAAAGTGGATTCGCGGTAGCAGACTTCTATTTAAAAGCACATAAAGGGAAGCGGAGAAGATCGGCAGTTTTTCCAGAAGGAGTCTCTGTTATGTTGAGTATTGTAGTGAGTAGGGTTGATCACATCGCGAACTGGAGTAATTGGAAATTGCAAGCATCGCATTTATTCTGTTGTCTGTTATAGTGAATCAATTTGGGAGATTGCGAGCATCGTGTTTTAAAACTATATATGAGACCTTGATGAGTACATTGAGTTCTGTTCCATTCTATTCATATTTAATTATTCTGCTATTCTTTTGGTTGAATCGATTCCCATTCGGTAGTCTTGTGTTGTGAGTCTATTTGATGATCAGTTATATATGATTCTGTATCTCTCGGCTGTGAGATTGTGTGTTTGTTGTACTGTGTGAGACTGTGTAAGAACAAAGTTAGTATCTCTTCGGTTAAGTGACCAGGTTCTATACAATAATCTGCGATCACTGAATATTCGATAAGGATCTGTGTGTGGACAAAAGTCTTAGTAAGTTATTAATTGCGGTAGAAATCTGTGACTTGAGCCAGTATACGAAAAGTTTGACGTAATCTCGATCCGAGTATCTGTGCATTTTGTTCGGTGTGTTTACCTGTCACATGGAATCGTCTTATTGAAAAGTATCTAATTAGTGAGAAGAACGTATTCTAGTAGTTGTAAGTTACGGCCGGATCACTGCGTTATTACCATAGCATATTCAGTCCGAACATTCTAACAATCACTGTGCCCAAGAGTAGTCAGTATTCAAACTCACTCACTGTGTTAAGACGTGAGGAAATACTTACGATTGTGTAAAGGATTTGGGAAAATAGTACAGGGCCTCTGTCTAACAGACCCCTACCACTCCCAAGAACCCAAGGACCCGATAATACTTGTCCGAAAGTTGGATTGAAGTATTATTGTTCAACATTTGGCGATCCTACTGGGGATGTGGCATTAAGATTGCCTGGTATTTTGTTCAAACTAAATTTTGTTGGAAGGACAGTAGCAACAGAATCAGATTGTTGCGATACTGTTTGTTCGTAATACTATATGATCAGTACGGAAATGCTACATGCCGATTACTCGATCAGGTGAAAAGTATCCCAAGAATCATCAGTTAGGGGTATTAAGAACAACTTTGGGAGGTACTAGTGCAATTAGATCTGATCCAGTGGTCGAAAAAGTGACGAACGATAACACTGATTCCGGTGAAATTACGGTAGAACGTAGTACATCTCTAGAATTGCCTGGTGTTACTAAGGTGCAGACTGCCGAAAATACAGCAATTTTGGAACCTACCAAGGCGCAGTTGGAATCTAGTCTAAAAGTTTCCGGAATAGATTCAGATACGATTAGAAACACTTTAGGGAAGGAAATTAATACAGGCGAATCTACGTTGTATCCAGTCACAATTTTGAATCCTTCCGGTGGAATTTCGGTAAGAAAAACACAGTTTTTCGGTGACGATTTAGCAGTTTCGGCTGAATCTTCAGCTCAACTACAACGTTTGGAAGCAAGTCCTCCTACTTTGGATATCAAGGAGGAAGGAAGATTATTTGAAACAGAAATTCGCAATATAGTAAGTAAGCTAATTACACCGGAAAGTGTACCATTTGGCGAAACAAATTCCGGTAGTTTAGAAACTCAAACCAGAAACACAGAAGGAGTGTATAATACATTTACGATGAATGAACAACCGCAACGACAATTAGGTCAACCCAGATTGGCTCCAACGGGAGTAACATACACAAAGTTTAGTGGGTTTCTAGGAGATGATCCAGATGCTCACGTACGCACCTTCGAAATCAGTTACGCTGTTCTCAACCATCCACCGGATCCGGCATACAAAGCAATTGTTTTTCAATCTACACTTGTGAATGAAGCAGCAAGATGGCTTACTGAATATGATATTAATCATTTCGGTACTTATGAAGCAGTACGAGACGCTTTTCTGCAGCGATTCAGGCTGAAAAAAAATCCTGCAGAGATCTTTGAGTATTTACAGAACAATAGACAGAAACCAACTCAAACTATACAAGAATATGCTACCCTTTTTAGAACTCATTTAAGACAGTTACCCCAGGCTCATGCTAATTTACCAGACGATGTTATTACACAGTGGTTTATCAATGGCTTACTTCCTCAACTTAGGCAAATCATGATTATAAGATGTGTAGGAGCCATGACCCTCGATGCAGTGATAGCAATGACCCTTCAGCTGGAAAACAAAGTCGGTGGATTTTCAGAGGATTTGGAATGGATTAAAACAAACAAACATGTGGCTGAAGATATAACTAGGCAAGTATATTGCACCACCTGCAAGAATTCAGGACATACTAGTGCCCAGTGTGCGTTAAATCAGACCTATTGCGCCATCTGTAACATTGTGGGACATACCACTGAGAATTGTGCATACAATGCTAGAAGACAAGGAGCAGCAACAGTTAATGCAATTATTCAGGAACAAGGGCAGTCATCCAATCAATATGTACCCCCATATTTGAGACACAATCAACAACAAGGGTATCGACATTATCGAGGACAGAGGAACAACAACTATAACACACCGCGCTGGCAGAATGGACCACCACCGGAAAATCAAAATTTACCACCACCTCGATGTCATTTCTGTGAACAATTGGGCCATATTAGAAGATTCTGTAGAGATGCAGCGGAATATGATCAAAGGAAAAAGGAACGTCAAAACCCAATGGCCAATGTGGTAACAATCACACCTGTAGAGACGCAGGCAGCAGCAGTTCAAACGCGTTTCGGTAAACAATTGCAACCAGCAGCAGAATTATTTGAGCCAGGGATACGTGAACAACACAGAATGTATCATAAGGCTAGCCAGTGGACTACCGTAGAACCACCTATTTTTCCAGAACCTACTCCAGTGATCCAATCCCCGGATACAACACAAGTTCATGCTGACAATACAGAAGCAGGTACATCATCTGCAGTAGAATTACCATCTTCAGACCAAGCTTCATCTTCAACAGTTAAGGAAGATGCAAATCAATTGCAACCAACTTGGGATATATTGTCAAAAGCATCCATCACACTGCCTTTCGGGCAATTACTGGCATTAGTACCAGGAATACGCCAACAATTTCAACAACAGTCTACTACAAAATCTGCTTGTATTCCTGCTACCGCAACAGTACAACCAGAGCCAGACTCTACGGTAGATCACTCAGTTCCTCTGATTATGGTATGGTTTCATAAACATCAAATTCCACAAGTTTTAATTGATGGGGGGTCTGGCGTGAATATTGCCACTGCGTCACTTTGTAAGAAGTTAGGATGGACTAAGATAGAACCAGTTCAATTCTTTGTTAGAATGGCTGATCAATCTAGAGTTCATCCAGTAGGACTGGTCCGAGATATACCCATAACTGTCCAAGACACAACATTCAAGATGACTTTTGTTGTTCTTGAATTGCCAGAATCCACCCTAGACTACAATCTACTTTTCGGTCGTCCTTGGTTGAAACAAGCCAAGGTAATTCAAGACTGGTCAGCCCAGGAACTTACGTTCAAAGATAAAAATCGCAAATATGTTGTAAAGTTAGATGCTATACAACCCTGTGAGTTACATGCTCGACCATATTTTGCCGAACCAGTCCATATGTTAGATGGGTTGTCGGATGACGAAGAAGAAGAATTTCTGAAGAATAATGTTGATTTGATGACAGTAGGAACTATTGATCTACAGTCTGTGGTAGATACCTGGAATGCTTCAGTATGTACAGTAATACCCATTGCCGAAGAAATTAAGGAGGAAGATACCATTTCAATTCAAGGTAATGAACTACAACAACTTCTCGAACCATCAGCTGATACAGAGAAATATCAACAATTTTATGTTCCAGAAGACCAGTTAATTACTTATAATCTTGGAGATGAAGACCACCCTCGTCCTGTAAAGATAAAGCAAAACTTACCTGAAGCCTTTCAAGCAGATTTAATCAAGTTACTCCAAGAATTTACTGACGTCTTTGCATGGGATTATAAAGACATGAAGGGCTTGGATCCTCGTATCTATCAACACAGAGTTATGCTAAAACCAGAAGCGAAACCGATAAGGCAAACCAGCTACCGGATGAACCCACATTATGCATCACAGGTAAAGGCTGAACTTGATAGGTTATGGGATATTGATTCCATAGACATATCCAAGTTGGTAAAAACACGCACAAACTTTCAAGAAGAAGAGGATTCAACAGCACAGAGGGTACTTTGATTCCATAGACGAAGCTCTTAAAGCACATGATCAAGAGGGTGGGTCCAGGTAACAACGAGATCAAAAGTAGATTCTCACATTGCAATCTGAAAGATGACCAGACGAAGTAGAACTATCAAGACACCTTGGCGTTGCAATACTGGAGTTTCAAAAAGATATGATCGGCTATGGTGATGAACAGAATTTTGAAAGCGTGGTCTCGAAGCAGCTAACAATCATATCATTGTCTGGCCTCCTATTGTATGTATAAATAGAAAGTAGCTAACAGCATAGAAGAAAGCGGGACTTCATGAAGAGGCAACTAGACCAGCTATACGAGTTTGAGGAAGTTCTGGAGAAAAAGACGACCTATCACATACAGTGACACATTCGAGATTGAAAGATATTTGCTGAATCACCAGCACGATATTGGCATTATGAACGTTTAGCCAGAGCCTTTCTGAATGCATGCAAAGAAAAAGAACAGTGGGATAGCCCAGGCAAAAAGGATATTACCAACAGTACTACACTTGCGGGTTCGAGTCCACCGTGCGTGCCAGTGTTACTCAATGGAATAGTCAATGTCTCCCCTAGAAAGTGGAAATTAATTGAGCGGCGCTGAACCAGGACGAATGAACCCGGACGGGTGCCGAAAAAAGTGGATTCGCGGTAGCAGACTTCTATTTAAAAGCACATAAAGGGAAGCGGAGAAGATCGGCAGTTTTTCCAGAAGGAGTCTCTGTTCTGTTGAGTACTGTAGTGAGTAGGGTTGATCACATCGCGAACTGGAGTAATTGGAAATTGCAAGCATCACATTTATTCTGTTGTCTGTTATAGTGAATCAATTTGGGAGATTGCGAGCATTGTGTTTTAAAACTATATATGAGACCTTGATGAGTACATTGAGTTTTGTTCCATTCTATTCATATTTAATTATTCTGCTATTCTTTTGGTTGAATCGATTCCCATTCGGTAGTCTTGTGTTGTGAGTCTATTTGATGATCAGTTATATATGATTCTGTATCTCTCGGCTGTGAGATTGTGTGTTTGTTGTACTGTGTGAGACTGTGTAAGAACAAAGTTAGTATCTCTTCGGTTAAGTGACCAGGTTCTATACAATAATCTGCGATCACTGAATATTCGATAAGGATCTGTGTGTGGACAAAAGTCTTAGTAAGTTATTAATTGCGGTAGAAATCTGTGACTTGAGCCAGTATACGAAAAGTTTGACGTAATCTCGATCCGAGTATCTGTGCATTTTGTTCGGTGTGTTTACCTATCACATGGAATTGTCTTATTGAAAAGTATCTAATTAGTGAGAAGAACGTATTCTAGTAGTTGTAAGTTACGGCCGGATCACTGCGTTATTACCATAGCATATTGAGTCCGAACATTCTAACAATCACTGTGCCGAAGAGTAGTCAGTATTCAAACTCACTCACTGTGTTAAGACGTGAGGAAATACTTACGATTGTGTAAAGGATTTGGGAAAATAGTACAGGGCCTCTGTCTAACAGACCCCTACCACTCCCAAGAACCCGAGGACCCGATAATACTTGTCCGAAAGTTGGATTGAAGTATTATTGTTCAACAGTTTTCAATTGTGGTGGAAGCAATGACCACAAGTTTATGCAGGTTTTTGAGCCTAAAGAACAAAGTTGATAGACACTTCCAGGTGTTTTTGGCTAGTGTTTGGGTTGCAAAGTCAGCCTTTTGAGTGCCATTTTACTGCATATGCTGAGCACATATGGTTACATAGATTCTGATTATGATGGTTGTGTAGACAATCAGAAGTCTACATCAGGGTATTATCTTCACTTTGCTCGAGGTGCTGTTTCTTGGAGATCTCATCTTCAAGAATGTACAACTATTTCCACAACAGAAGCTGAATATGTTGCA
Organism: Ceratopteris richardii; assembly: GCA_020310875.1. Classification (NCBI taxonomy): domain Eukaryota; kingdom Viridiplantae; phylum Streptophyta; class Polypodiopsida; order Polypodiales; family Pteridaceae; genus Ceratopteris; species Ceratopteris richardii. Next base: position 19,104,254 of record CM035412.1, read on the forward strand.
ACAAGTGAGGCATGTAATGAAGCATTGTGGCTTTCTCTTCTTTCTTGTGATGTGGGTTTACCTCAACATGTACCTCATTTGCTTAGTGATAGTAAAAGTGCAATTGGTTTGGCTAAGAATCTGGTCTATCATGCAAAGACCAAGTACATTAAGGTGAGGCATCACTTTATTAGAGACTCTTTAGCAACTGAGTGCATTATTCTTGAGAAGGTTCATACTTGAGATAATATTGTAGATGATTTGACTAAAGATCTACCACATGATAAATTTCGACACTGTTGTCACTTGATGGGGGTTACTTGATTCTTGATCTTTTAGAGTTACTTGTGCACTGTGTAACATGCCCATCAGGTGGGAGATATAGCTTGTATACTTACACTTAGGTATTCTTTATCATTCTTTATTTTTTCTTCCCTAGTCACTTTGCCCATATTGGCCTTTAGTGGGAGATTGTTATCATTAATGTCCATGTGAAATGCCAAATGGATATCAGACACTTTTGTTCTGTTACGAAACATATAGTGGTCTGGTCAACAACAGATTCACTGTTCGACCACATTTGCGAAAACTAGGAAATATGTGTTCGTGTTCATTGTGTACTACATGTTTTCTGCATATAATGTAGATATGGTTGCAGAGTACTATGTTTGGCATCCGGAGCTCGCTTTTGTACCACGAGGGCACTATTGCGTAGCTCTCATCAAGAAGAATCCACTGTGGTACATTGCCATTGCACCATTTCAGCTGGTTCACACGAGAAGCACATAAGTAGCGTGTGCTGGAAAAAGTTGTGACATCTATCAATCTTTTTTCTTCCATACATTTCTTTCTAAATGCTCCAATTACATATTTGGTTTGTTATATTGGTCAATACAAAACGACGTGATCATATGACTTGGTGTAAGCTTACACAATGTCTAATGAAATAATTTCAAATGTAGGTTTATCCTCATGAATTCTTTTAGCACAAAGTGAAAGATCTACAAAGAGTGAGGTGCCGGCTACCATAGTGACATGTAATATTATTAAAAAAACAATGAAGAATTGACATTAATGACTTCTTTCTTCCAGCAAAAGCATCTATATTACTTGCAAAATGAGATGATTGTGAATAACTTTCCTTGCGTTTTAGCGTGGATGGACTAATAGTGAGACTCCATAAGAACTCACACTTTTGAGATGTAAATCCCCATTATGTGAAACCCTTATTCTTTAATGGTGAGATTAAACATATCGTCCACCCTTGATAACATGAGAGCTGTGATAGCTCGATCAATAGTCTTTATTGCAAAAGTTGAGGAGTCGATTCGATCTCGAATGGGGTTGGCCTAAGATTTAGGCCTTTTCGCATTCTATCTATGTTTTGTTCTTTTCGCACTTTCGATGATGACTTTGTCTCACATGAAATCGTAAATTAGTCGGGATTTATAAATTGCGACATAATAATCATTATAATTTTAATATTATTGAGAGCAATAATTGGATGTTGTTACTCCAAACAGTTCTTTACCTCCCTTTTTCCATAAACTGAAAATCACAAAAATCATAGTTTTTAAAAATTGAAAAAAAAAAAAAAATACTGCTGTGCTACTTTTAGACGCGGGCTCTGATTTTTCAGAGTTGAGATGTCTTCCTCCCGACGGGCGTTGTTTTTATTCACGGAGGTCTTCGCGCCTCTTATCTGATGCCTTCTTGGAGCAGCAGGAGGAGCGAAGCACGCACTTTGTCATCAAGTTTGGATGGATGGATAACTGCTACGATGATGCGTTGCCCATCTGATCGCTGCGGACGACGATCCACGGTCTTTTCCAGCTGCAGCGTTCTACCATGCTATAGCAGCTATTGTGCCAGCCTGTATTTTCTGAAATGCCTAGTTAGAGTCTTCCCACACCCTAAGGGAAGAGATTTTAAGTTTCTGGAAACTCCCGTGCGCACTAGAAAGGTTAGCTCGCCTGTCCTCTAGCCTCATCCGTTAAAGATCGCCGTCTCTTCTTCCATGGCGGGCTCAGAAAAAAGCCCTGAATTGAAAACTTTAGTTACACAATTTTACGGAAAAGCCTTGGAAGTAATTTTGGAATCCAGATTTCAGAAAGGAAGTTCTCCCAGCAATGCCATAGCGGCTCCTTCTCAACCTGTACAGCATTGCAAGAGTTCATTCAAAATTGTGACGGGACAGTTTGGTCCAGAAGCAGAAAAGATTAATCCTTGGTCTAAAGGCATATGCAAACCAATGGTCATTGATGTCTTATACATGACCAAGAGGCAAAAAAACATGACCGTGGAGAAATCAGTCGCTTCAACAAATCCATCAAAAGAAGTATCGGAAGATTATGTCTTAACCCAGCAAGGTATTTTGTTAGAAAGATGGACTGTCGAGTTAGTCAAACAGAATGTTCACCGCTTAGAAAATTCGGGAGAAGAATCCGGGATAATTATTGTTGGTCACTATTTGGATGAAGCTCAAAGCAACAAATGCAGAGTTCCACGTTTGAAATCCTCCCAACAAGTCGGAACATCAGAAAAGGATGTGGATGAAGCTATAAGGGCGTCTCTGGAAAAAAACCTGACTATACTTTTGCGCTCTCTGTATTCTGCTGCACGATTGTTGCCGGGACAAAATTTGTCCAGAATGTTAAGGATTCAAAGCAGGCACAAGCCAAGACTTTATTGTCGAATACGAATGATTCCTCCTCCACTTTCCGTGACTGACAAGAAATGCATGAAACAGTTTTGTTTCCCGTCTGTTGATATTGGATGTGGGCACTTACACATATCTGCTGCTTATCGCAAGGATGTTACATTCAAAGAGCAAAAACGGTTCGCTGGACCTCCCCTTATTATTACGGATTATGTAAGCAAGCTAGAAAGATGTGAGCGGAAGGAGTCGGCCATCGGACATGCACACTCTCTTCCATCAACATTCTGTACTTCATCTTTCAAACCTAACGGCTTGGGATCAGAGCCAGCAGAAACTAAAGAATTGGTAGCTAATTCTAGCCACGCATTTTGATCTTGCCATGTTTTCTGGTAGTTTGCAGTGCAAGGGATTGCTTTTCAAATTTCATATCTCAGATGTATAGTGTATGATTTTCTTCATCAATTTTGACCCAGACTATGCTGCGGCTTTTACATTGATCTGCATACTTTGTTCAGTTTATTGTCCCATTCTCCACCCCAAAGCTTACCTTGGTTCTTTGCCTGACCGGGTACAGGGTAGCAGTGCTTTCTCTAGCCGAGTGATATATCTCTTTCCTTATCCCTAATCTCTCTCAGATCTTACTTTTCGCTGGCTTTTTGTAGAATATTCTCTTCTCTCTCTCTCCTCTCTCTCTCTCACTCTTTCTATCTTATTCTGAGAAGTTGGGTGATTTTTTGTTTTGCTGATCTATTGTCAGTTTCAGCTTTTTTAATACAAGTACCTCACATCTTGTACATGTTATCTTTCACATTACTTATACATATCCCTTGGATGCTTACATTTCCCCCTCTTTTTTGGGGTTTATGACGATCGTGTAATGCAAAACGACGGTGAAAAATTGCATTTGAGTAGAGAGCCTAGAGAAGGCTACAAAGTTGACGTGACAAATTAATTGTGTACATTAACTTGATTCGAGGTAAGGTAGTTTTTCTGATTTTGGATTTTCATTGTTATAGCTGTATTGCAAATGTAACCAGAGATGATATGGTAGTGATCCTTGGGGATTGCTACGTCAATAGGTAGACAGCATTTCCTTTCACATCATAGGTCTTCACCTTTTCCATCTATTATCATGAACGTATAGAAAGAAGAAAAAGGGTTGTTGGAAGTTGGAACGAGATAGAGGAGCGTAGAGTTATCGGTTGTGAAGATGAACAATGTATTCTTGTGGGCTATGTATTATTGTTATTATTATTATGTTGATGTTCACGTGCATTGTAAGGTGACAAATTCAGCCTTATAGTTAATTATTGACAATAATTCAGGAACCTTAATCACTAGATTAAGATATTTGAAGATTATTTTGCAAGAGCCACACATGCTCTAATTCTCAAATATTTTCAAAGCATTAGGATTGTATTGTGTGGTGTCATTTGCATTATGTTGGTTGGAACTTCATATAGTTTTAGGCTCTAAGATCCACCAAAAGGTAGGAGTTAGATCTCTAATGAATCCTTTAAAAGAGTAAAACAAAAGGAGCAAGGGTTGAAGGAATTAGAGGATGGAACCATATTCGAGCTCTTGAGTTTTGTGATGGATCTCAATCTTGAATTGAAACAAAACCCAAGAACTCGAACGTGATTGGCCTCTCCATTAAATGGAAGGTAAACTTAATGATTAATCAATGGAGAAAATGTATTTTTCAAGGAGGTCTATTAAACACTCTTTGGTATCCAAAAGACCTTGGATTTTTTCTGTTGTTGCATTTTGTGAGACTTTGCTTGTGGCAAGGTGATTGAAGGTTGTGTAAACTTTCTTTGAGGTGGAACAGAGGGTTCCTTTGCTAAAATAGGAAATGTGTATGTAGCATATTCTTAATCCAAAGGTGTGGATAGAGTTTCCTCATTATGGCTAGCATGGAAGTCAAGCTTTTAACCGAGTGGAAGATAAAGAGTTGGTTTAAGCCCTAAGAATCTTGATCTCAATTTTGAATTGATGTGTATACACTTTGGAGAGTGCTCCATTTTTAGCATATTGAGATTGAAAAATCATGAGGTTCATACCCTTCCATTTTCTTCCCTTAGAAATGAAAGAAACAAGCTTAGTGTTGGTTCATATCATCTTGGCATGCTTGGAAACAAGATTAAGATAGAATGAGAAATTTGTTTGGACCTTAGGAATTGAACAAGAATTTGGCCTAGGCTAAATGTGGTTTCCGAATTCGTACCATCAGACACCTATTCCTTTTCGAAAGCCCCATTGAAAGCAAGGGTCAAAATCACTACGTAAATGATGGCAAGATTCATGGATTAAAGAAAATACCTTTTGGATCCCCTAGTAGTTATGAGCCCATCACTCAAAAGTTTGGTTTGATTTTTGGATAGGTGTAAGGAACATAATGGACAAATGGAGGGAGGAGATATTATGGCCTCCAAAGAACCAACCAACTTTCCATTAAAGAGGGAAATAATCGGAAAGGATATAGCTTCCCTAACATCCCTTCTTTTCAATTGATGTTCAATCTATTTGGAAAGTTGAATTTTGATACTATGATTGGAGCTATCTCTAGTGGAATTTTAAGTTTCAAGGCCTTTGGCACTTGGTGAGCGAGGACAAGAGTTCACTTGTGATATGGTCCATCATTTAGAATATAGACTAATGAAAGGGATAACGAGTTCGGATTGGGGCCCTTCATGATGCAAAATATATATAAGGGATAGAGAAGAATAAGGCCACGTCTTCTTCTCTTATCCAAAGAGTACAAAGGTATGGGAATGCCTTAGAACTAACTTGAAAATAAGATCTTGCACAATGTCGTTTTGGAGTGTTAGAAGTTTCATGGAAGGTTTGGATATAAATGTAACCAATTGAGGGAAAAGCTTTCCATTACCTTTCTTGGAGAGTTTCTTGAATGCTTCCATATTTTTGCTTTGCAAGATTATGAAATGAATATGGAATGGATTCCTTCACTTAGGAGATGTGGATGCTTTCTTGAAGCTCCATAGTCTCTTCTTATAAGTCTTTTAAAACTTCCTTGGATATAAATATCTTGTTTTGTTAAAGAAAACAACAATCACTATATGCTTGGTCACTCCTTTTGATTAGGGTAAGCCATTGGAAACATATAGGTTATTATTAATTAGTCTTTTAGCTAAAGTATTAATTCATATTTTTAATTTATTCATTAGGTTTACTTCTCCAACACCTACAACATCCAAATCATGGTCATTTGGTATGGTCACCTTTCTTCTTATAGAGTTAATAAGGGAAGAAAATACCTTTTTGCAACTTGTCTTAGCCTTAGTAGCACCAAAATAAAAAATCCAAGGATTTTCTGAGATTGCATTTAATGCTACTTGATCCAAAGCTATTCCTTTAATACTGACAGATGCATATGATTCTTCATTTGAAGACTTAGGTTTTGAACCTTCCTCAACAATATTTCTTGACAATCTTTTCTTCTAATTAAAAATCCGCTTTTTGTATTCTGCTATAAAATGACCTTGTTTCTTGCAATAATGGCATATACCTTTCTTTGAGGTGGATGTAATAGAAGTAAACTTCTCTTTAGGAATCATAGAAGTATTGGAATTGGATGTGGTAGAAGAAGTGGTCGAAGACCTACTTTCCTTCTTGCTGGGCTAACACTTCTTCTTTGTTGTCTCTTTCTTATTCTTTCCTTTCGATGATGACGCCATAGCTTCACCATCCATACTCTTTGTTTGGTCTTCACCTTGAAGTATGAGGAACGGCAACTCTTCAAATGATATTTTTCTCTTTCTTGGGGAGAGAGAAAGTGAAGTAACAAATGAGCGATAGGTAGATGGAAGTAAATTTATGAGGGTATTCACCATCTCATTATCACGTATAGTAACTTCAATCTTAAGTGACATATCACGTAAGTCTTTGAGGTATGCAAAAGCCAGAGCTGGAGCGGTTCGCGAACCATTTGAAACAATGCGTTTTTTAGGTGCGTTCAATTCGGTACGAACCGTTTCAAACGGTGCTCTTGAACTGAACTTGAAAAAATCCATTCTCCCAAAAACTCTCTTGTTCTCACATTTTATGCACCCGAGTTTGCGGCTGCTTTTTGCAAGTGTTCTTGGTTTGAGACTTGATTGAGAGATCTTGAAGGGTGAAGCTTCAACGTTGCTCTTATGCCCTCTTGCTACATAGACTATAGTGCACCCACCTATGTGCATTATGCCTATGTCAAGTCTTGTCTAGTCTTGTCATAAGAATAGTGGTATGTTGATTCTTGTAGTTTAATTGAAGTTCAAAGTCGCAATTTACAAATGAATCAATGATGAATCATAAATATATATGTATTATGGATCATGCTATGAACATTCAATAATGATAACTAATCTCTCTCTCTCTCTCTATATATATATATATATATATATATATATACATACATACATACATACATACATACATACATACATACATACATACATACATACATACATACATACATACATACATACATACATACATACATACATACATACATACATACATACATACATACATACATACATACATACATACATACATACATACATACATACATACATACATACATACATACATACATACATACATACATACATACATACATACTGTTAGGCCGCCAGAATGTAATTATAACTACTAGAAAATGTAATTGGAAAGGACGCACATCAAAAGGATGTAGTGTAACATTGTAACCCTTTGATAATGAAAAAAGTGTGCGGAAGCAGATTCACAAGAGAAGCACGACGCCGGATTGTAGGTTTGGGTGGTACGCCTGTGGACTGTTTTCGGCGCAAGTTTACTTATCATGGTGTATTGATCATTTACTGTTTTGAGTATTAAGTTATTCCGGTGATCTTGTGTTTGCGTGCTGATCGTTAGTGAAGAAGTATGTGTTATTCTGCGTTCTTGAATAATATACTGTGTCGTGGTGAAGTATTTCGCTTAAGGTTGAAAAGACTGGGATAGAATTACTATTTATAAGTTTGTTGGTGAATAATCAGAGTAAGGTGATGAGTAGTTTTGTGCAATGAGTATTCATTTGGGAAAATAAATATAGGGCCTCTGTAATCATAGTTGAAAAAAATGGTCGATTTATATAAAACTTGTTTTTTAAATCGCACGAACGATTTAAACAATTTTTTGTGATTTAAATGCAAATTTTTTGTCGAAAAAAATTTGTGGCCCTCAAAACCTATGCGCATACGTTTTTCCGATTTCGCTTTCACTTGCTAAGCTTCAGCCCATGCATTAGTATTCTTTTGATCTTCTCTTGCACACTGATCTTAAGAGTTTGCACATTGAAGGTAAGGTGAACACAATCAGCCCCTTGCAAGTTGCTTCAGCCTTTGAAATTCAGCCTTCCTTATTTGCTCTTTTCTTCAACCTTCCCTATTTGCCCCTTTCTTCAAGCTTCACTTTTACACTCTTTGCCCCTTGCCACTTGCCTTATAGAGTCTAGATGGGTAGAACTCCCGATATCATTCGTAAGCATGTGAAGCCCATTGGACATAATCAATGGCAATGCAAGTATTCCATGGACTTTTATACGGGTACCGCTTCCTGTATCAAAGCCCACTTACTTGAAGGGTGGAGGTATTGGCAAATGTGCATCCATCACTGAGGAGGTAATTGATGAGTTAACAACTCAAATTCAATTAAGCCAAGGAGTGGGTGGCATTGTTTCTACTCCATCATCACATACCATACATCCAAAGTGCTCATGGTGGTGATGACATTGTCCCCCCCCCCCCCCCCCCCCCCCCCAGGCCCTCCTCATAAAGTGCCACGAACGGAGAGCATGAGCAGTGCAAGTATATCTTCATTTTGCCATCCTAGAGGCAAAGCTCAAACTCCGGAGACAAACATATTTGTGAGAGGGAGTATCAAGGCTGTCTTGCAAAAGCAAGCCATGGAAGAGGCTACTTGAGAGCTCACCAAGCTTTTATCTTGTGTGGCATCCCTTTCAACGTGGCAAACTCAGTTGCATGGAAGATGGCCATGAGATCTGTGAGTAAGATAGGGGTTCCTTGGGAGGTTCCAGCATCACAAAAATTGCGCACTTCTGAGCTCCATAAGCAATCACAATTAGTGGATCATGATGGAAGATATAGGTCACATACCATTTGTGAGCCAAATTTTGGACAAGGCGAAATTCATTGTCAAATTTGTCACGAGTCGGCCTAAAGTTCTCAACATCTTTCGTGCCCATAGCCAATTGGATTTTCAAAAGCCCTCTGTCACACGTTTTTGTTACATGTTCATAGTTGTTGATAGAGTATTGAGGGCCAGGAAAGGGCTTTTGCGTATTGTTGTGGCAGAGGAATGGTATAAGATCTCCGAGGTGAAAGCGAATGATCCTTTATTCACACAGTTCTCTTCCATTGTCATGGGGGATGAGGTATTTTGGTCAAAGGCAGAGGTGTTAGTATCTGCTCTTCAGCCATTGTATACTGTACTTCGCATCACGGATATGGAGGGAAGCACACTTGGACTTGTATACGAGTACATTGACCATATACAAGAATGCATTCAAAAAGTACAAGGTCTTTCTGATGATGAGTAAGTGCTTTTATAAATTTCTTTTTCTAGATTAGATTCTATAATTTAAACTTTACATACATGATACATGATACATGATTGATAGAATTCACAAAGTTTTGTTTAATTTTTGAATAGACGGACAACTTTATGTGATGCTTTGAAGCGAAGATGGGATTGGTTTCATAGACCAATCCATGCTGTTGCCCACATTCTCCACCCATTGTGGAGAACAAAGCAACAATATACTGACACTAAGCTTGAGGATAGCTGGATAGATTATATAAAAAGATGGACAGGTGGAGATATGACTTTGCACACACAGCTCGAGAGAGAAAGGCTTCAATTCTGTACCCATCAATGTTATTTTGGGCAGCCTATTGCAATGTTAAGAGAGAACCAGATTACACCCGTGACATGGTGGGAGATGTATGGAGTGAGTACTCCATTGTTGGTAAGTACTAAGTATATATATATATATATATATATATATATATATATATATATATATATATATATATATATATATATATATATATATATATATATATATATATTGGGTATTTACAATTAATTTTACATTTGTATCAGTATCATGATCATGATTCATTGAATGATGAATGATGAATAATTACTCAATGTAGAGAAAATTGGCATTGCGGGTTCTTTCACAAGATTGTAGCACAGGCCCTACGGAGAGCAATTGGAGCACATGGGCATTATTTCATACCAAAAAAAGAAATCGGTTGAGCCCATCGCAACTTGAAAAGTTGATGTATTGTCATTGCAATCTCAAGTTGCTAGAGTCAAAAGGTCTAAACATAGCTCCTCTTTAGGTAAATTTCAAGTTTGGTATTTACAAACTATAATATAATTTGAATATTCATGATTATAAGCTTGTAAACTTTTACTTATGTGAATTATAATTTATAGGTCAATATTGATGATATTGATATTGGAAAAGTTAAAGATATTCCTCAAATCCCCGAGGAATAGAGGGATATTTTTGCTATGCTTGCCACAGTCAAAGAGGAATGTGCATGAGACTCGTAGCCAAACCAGGAGAGCTAGGCATGCTCCAGGTATGAATAATGACTCTATGTCGAGATTGGAATTTGGATACTACCAACATTTATCTCATTTTTGTGTGTTATTTTTAGATGATGTATCATTACCTTCTACTAGCTGGAGGGCTTCTCATATGCGGCAACGAAAGTATGCTTCGAGGCGAGGTGGGCGTGGTCGTGGAAGGCGTGGTGAGGCTTCCACTTCTCGAGTTGATCTAGAGGATTGGGAAGAGGCATCAGCCTCCTCTTCCAGTGGAGATGGTGATTTGGGAGGAGATGCTTCCATACTTGCAGCAGAGTTGCTCATTCAGAGTCCGGTAGTACATCATCATGGACTAGTACATTTGATACAGATGATGATACCATAGATGATGAGTTTACATTTGACATTGGAGAGTCTTCTTAGTCTTTAGAATTCACCTAGTCTTGGATCATGGATGATCATTGATGAACTCATATATGTTGAGATGGATTGTGGACATTATATTTTGATGTTTGTTTACTAGTTAGACTTTAGTATCTACATGTTTGTTTTGTATACAGTATCATGTATGATCACTGATCATTGACATTGCCTGCAGTTGTATTATGTATAGCATGACTCATTGACAGATTGGTAGTTGATTATGTGACATGTCTATAGTTCCATTGTTCACTTTCAAGTTTCATGTATCATGTTCAGTTTTTACTATTTACATTTTTGTATTTACTATTGACTCTTTTATTTAAAATGCATTTGAAAGTTTAGATTTGAAAGTTGAGATCTGAAAGTTAAGATTTGAAAGTTGAGATTTGAAAGTTAAAAGTAGTGTGGTCACTGGTGACTGCTCACTAGTGACTAGTGAATCGTGATTATAGACTATAAGTTGATTTTATATGTTATTCATGTCAGGTATATCAAAAAGGTGTTAGATATGCATTGGTACATAGCTTTATGTTTTAGAAAATGAAAATCTCTCACAGTGAATAAAAACCTCGATTTTTATGCTGGATTTTAAAAACCTCTACGATTTAGACGATTTAAATCTCGATTTGAATCTCGTTTTTAAACCTCTTGTTGTACTATGTCTGTAACACAGACCCCTTACCATCCCAAGAACCTAGTAGTGGATTTGTTCCAGTAGACAGTTAACACTGGCGCCGGCCATGGGGCATGGATTAGCGAGTCTGAGGGAAGATTAAGGTTGGAAGAAAGAAAGAATTCTACGATATATGCCTGTAACACGTTCCGGTGAACCTTATCCGAAGTACCGAAGTGATGAGCATCCGTGGAAAGTTACTAGCGCGTTGGGAACACCCTCCGGTGGTAGTCGTGAAGGACAATCGTATGAAGGAAAGCATGATACACATACTAGTGGAGTGGAACCCCAATATTTTCTTGTTCAAGGACTACAGAGTATACCAGAATTTCAACCAGTCTCATCTGTTGAAAGTGCGGTTAGTGGAGTAGGCGCTGATTCTGGTGATAGCTTGGTGAATTCCGGTGATAACCCAATTTTTTGTTCTGATTCCGGTGGTACTAGTACATTTGTGGGTGAAAGTTTTGGTGAAAAGTTCATCTTAGACACGAAATGCGAGGAATGGCAGTTGAATTTAGACGTGTGTGATCGACTCAGCGATACCATACGACTCGAAATTTTGCAAAGCGACTACACGACACAACAACAATCAAAATCAACGTGTTCAAGTAATTCCGAATTGATGATTCCTCTTGATTTAGATGACATGAGTAGTACACAACAACAACAAAAGCAACAACAACAACAACAGTAGGTCATACCTCCACGACTGATACCTGCTGGAGTCACATATCTAAGTTTGGTGGATTTCCAAGTGATGACCCTGATGCTCATGTTCGTACTTTCGAAATTAATTATGATGTACTCAACTATCCAGCGGATCCGGCATATAAGGTTATAGTGTTTCAATCTACTCTTGTTAATGAAGTTGCTCGCTGGTTAACCGAATATTATTTTAATCATTTCGGTCAATACGACAATGTTAAGAATGCCCTTTTACAACGTTCTCGATTAAAGAAAAATGGAGCTGAAATCTTTGATTATTTACAAAACAATAGACAAAAACCACATGAGAGTGTGTAAGAGTATGCAATGTTATTCCACACTCATCTACGGCTGCCTCCAGCGCATGCTAATCTACCGGATGATGTGATTACCCAATTGTTTATTAATGGACTAAACCCCAAACTCAAGCAAGTTATGATTATTCGATGTGTGGGCGGTATGACCTTGGATGCAGTCATTGCTATGGCATTACAGTTGGAACATAAGGTTGGTGGTTTTATCAAAGATATGGATTGGTTAAAAGCCTCCAAGAGTACGAACGATGATCCATTGAAACAAGTATATTGCACCAAATGTAAGAACCCGGGGCATACTACTTGAGCTTGTGCACTAAATCAAATGTACTGTGCTATTTGTAATACGGCGAGTCATTCCACCGAAACTTGTCCATATAATGCCAAAGTACAGACCAGACCGACCGTAAATGCCATTATACAGGAGTCCGGTAAGAAGTTGAACCAATTGTTGAGATTTTTGAACGAGGCATTCGAGAACAACAGAGAATGTTTACTAAAGCTAACACGTGGGCAAGTCAAGAACCAACTGTTTTTCCTGATCAGGTACCGGTGGTCCAACAGACATTACAAAATATCCCACCGGAAGAGAAGGATCCAGTCCAATTATTGCCAAGGGACACACCAGACTTGATACTGGGTACGTCGAATTTTGATTCTATGTGGAATATTTTATCAAAAGCATCTATTACGATCCCGTTGGGGAAACTTTTAGCATTGGTCCTTGGTATTTGACAACAATTTGAGCAACAAATTAGTCCTGGATCGTCGTGCACACCTCCTACAACAACCATCCGCCGGGAAATTGATTCTGTGGTGGATCATTCTGTTCCTTTAATTACGGTATGGTATAAAAACCACAAAATTACACAAGTATTAATTGACGGAGGCTCAGGGGTCAATATTGCTACAACCGCACTCTGTATTAAGTTAGGATGGACTCAGATTGTACTTGTCCAGTTCTTTGTAAGAATGAATGATGAATCTCGTGTACATCCAGTGGGCTTGGTGCGTGATATACCCATTACCCTATAGGGAGCAATGTTCAAATTGACTTTTGTTGTCTTGGAATTACCTGAATCAAGTCTGGATTACAACTTATTATTCGGGAGGCCTTGGTTGAAGCAGGCAAAAGTGTTACAGGATTGGTTTGCACACGAACTTATTTTTAAAAGCAATCACCGGAAATATGTTGTACCCCTGAATGATATGAGGCCTTGCGATTTACATGCATGACCTTACGTTGCAGAACCCATGCATATGTTGGATGGCCTTTCGGATGACGAAGAAGAAGCTTTTCTAAATGCTAAGCAGGATTTGTTAGCATTGGGTACAATTGATTTGCAAGCCATAATGGATAATTGGACTCCGGCTGCTTGTACGGTAGTCTCTCTTACCAAAGAAGTGGAATCAATCGCGGATCAGGTTTTGGATGCTACTGATCTCCAACAATTACTCCCCCCACCGGAAGATATGTCCATGCCCCGACGGTTTTATGTATCGGAAGATCACCTAATCACTTGCAATTTGGGCAATGACGTTAACTCGCGTCTGGTGAAGATTAAGGCCGAACTACCTGAGACTTTTCAAGATGACTTACTATAGTTGTTGAAGGAATTTGTTGACGTATTCGCTTGGGACTATCGTGAGATGAAAGGATTGGATCCTCGAATCTACCAACACCGTGTGATGCTGAAATCGGATGCTCGGCCAATTAAAGAACAGAGTTACCGGATGAATCCCAATTATGTTGCACAAGTGAAAGCTGAATTTGATCGGTTGTTGAAAGTAGGTTTCATTGTTCCCATTGAGCACGTCGAATGGATCTCCCCTATTGTCATCGTCCCAAAGAAAAACAAGCAATTACGCATTTGTGCGGACTACGGGAAATCGAATGCGGCGACGATACCCGATCCCTTTCCACTACCTTTCTTGGACACTATGCTAGATGATGTTGCAGGACGAGAAATGTACTCTTTCTTGGATGGTTATAGTGGCTACAATCAGGTACGTATGGCTTGGATGGATATTCCAAAGATCGCGTTTATTACGAATTGGGGAGTATATGCTTGCACGGTGATGTGGTTCGGTCTCTACAATGCTCCAAGCACCTTTCAACGATGCATGCAGGAAATTTTTTCTCCTTACTTAACTACGTTTATGCGGCTGTATTTGGACGATTTTTCATTATCTCGTGATACGTCGGCTCACCTCTACCACCTAAGATTCTGCTTTTCCAAGTGTCGGGAGTTCCATCTTTGTTTAAATCCCAACAAATCCGTCTTTTCAGTTTCATGTGGCAAGCTACTCGGTCATGTTATTTCACAACAGGGAATTCAAGCGGACCCTGATAAAGTTGGTGCAGTGTCAAACGCACCCCCTCTTATGACTCCAAAGGAAGTTATGCGATTCCTTGGATGAATACGGTGGCCTTGTCGACATCTCCGGTGGCTCGCTCATGTGGCTATACTGTTTAATCGTTTGGTTACCAGTAACCCTTGCCAGTTTGTGTCGGCGCATGAATGTCAATTTGCTTTTGATCGACTGAAAACTCTTCTTACACAGGCTCCTATTTTACAAGCTCTTAATTTTCAACTTTCTTTTCATGTCTTCGTGGATGCTTATGATATTGCAATCGAAAGTGTGTTAATGCAGCAAAATGACATCTGGCTCCGTCCTGTTTATTATGCCAATCGCCGACTAGCAGCGAGTTAACGTGATTATTCCGTTATTGAACGCGAATGCCTTGGTCTAGTCTATTCGGTGAAAAAATTCCGGCACTATCTGTTTGGACTCAAATTTCCCTTTCATGTGGATCATGCGGCTTTGATTTATCTTGTACGACAATAACATTTAGGTGGCCGATTAGCTCGGTGGGTGTTACTGCTTCAAGAATTTGATTATGAGATTGTACGCCGCCCGGGATCAACACATGCTCTCGTAGATTTCCTTTCTCGACTAGATTCCGATGAGCTTCCAGGCGGTGTTGATGATACCACTCCGGCAATATATGTGACTGATTCTGTTGAGGATGATTCCCAAGTGTTACCTATGTCTCCTTCGTATTATGACACCCTTATGATTTTTCTAACCAGTGGATGTCCTCCAAATACTACCTCGACGTCAGCTCGCCGTAAATTGGCTATGTATAGTCGCTGCTTTCGCATCATTGTGGGACAATTGTATTATATGGATCCCTCTGGCGCCCTTTTATGATGTATTCCACCACATGAAGTTTCTTTGGTAGTCGCAATGGCTCATTTTAGTCCTCCCGGTGGTCATTTTTCGGTAGACCTTATGCACCTTAAAATTTTGCATAGTGGATTATGGTGACCCACAATGCATCGTGATATTGCTACTTATGTTCAACAGTGTGATGCCTGCCAACATTCTGGACAACCCTTACACCGGCATCATTTTTCGCTTCAGCCTGTTCTTCCCCTTAAGCCTTTTCAAAAGTGGGGATTGGATTTTATTGGCCCTATTACGCCTCCTGCTATTGTTACAAATCATCATTATATCCTTACCTGTACCGATTATGCTACTCGTTGGGCCAAAGCTTTGGCCTTACGGTCCGTTGGTAGCTAAATGTTTACTTCGTGATGTTTTTCCTTGTTATGGGCTCCCTTTGGAGATTGTTTCTGATCAAGGGAGTCATTTTGCAAGTGCTCACCCGAACCTTCAGTATTGTCCATAAATTCAGCTCCCCTTATTATCCTCGAGCAAATGGATTGGCGAAAAGTACTAATAAAACTCTTCTTAATATGCTGAAGAAACTTGTTCTGGAGTGTCTAGAAAGATGGGATCAATTTCTTCCTTCGGTCTTATTGGCTTACCGCACTACTTATAAGGTTGCTACCGGAAGTACCCCTTTTAAACTGGCATATGGTCTTGAGGCAATTGCACCTATGGAATTGGTGGTACCTAACTTACGAGTTGCATTGGAGCACAAGTTATTACCCGAAGATTCTTTTCCTTTTCAGTTGGATGTCTTGCGGTCTTTGGATGCACAGCGTCTAGAAAGCTTTTTGGTTCTTCAGGAAGTTCAACTACGACAAGCTAAAACTCATGATCGGTTCCTCAGAACTCCTGTCTTTACAGTAGGGCAATTGGTTCTTTTTTTACAACGCCAAGTCTAATCGTTCGGCCGGAAAGTTCAAGCTTCGTTGGTTCGGTCCCTATCGTATTGCAGTCTGCAGAACAGATTGATCGAGCTACTTTCCGGTTATCTACATTGACTGGCACTCTACTCCCTAAAACCATCAATGGATCTAAACTCTGTCCATATTGCATGT
>CM035412.1:19138409-19158409 GCA_020310875.1 Ceratopteris richardii
CCCTCTCCACCATCGCTATAGTAAAGAAAGAGGAGTGTGTGGGTCGAGGCTCGATTGGCTCTTGAATGGGTGGCTATCGAGGCACATCATATATCGTGTTGCATAATCTTGTCAGATGTGTGGGTCCTCAATGGGTGTAATCGGACAAGGCTCGAGGAGGGTGTGCCATGCTGTCGCACTATCCATGCTCATGAATAGACGATATAACTCAAGCTCATGTGCCTCCTCGAATGTCTTCCCCTTTCGATTGGTCAATGCCTTCATTTATCTACTGGCCTCTCTCTTGGTAATCTCTCCCAAGGCTGCTCACACATGTAGGTATCTGTGAAGTGCTCTGCACTCATCATCATACCAATTGTTTTGGGGTCTAGTCCCAGGGGGAGGGGTACATTCTGTGTGAGTGGTGTGTGGGAAGGAGCTGATAGTTGAGGTTTCTAAGATGGATGAGATATGTGAGGTGAGGACTGGGAAGGGGTTGGATGTGTGTAGTAGGCATAGGCCACGCTCCTCCTCAGATGAGTATAGAGCAGGTAGCTCATGTGTGAAGTGAATGGTGGTGCATGGGGTACATGTGATAGGTCTCTAGGGTTCTATCTCCAACGATGGAAAGGGAGAGGTATGTGTGATCGGCTCCGATGGGCATGGGTGGGATGGTAAGTGATGTAATTAGGTGGGTGGCCTCCCTGGATCCCAAGATATAATCAATTGTGCTCCCTCCTCCCCCTACAAACCCATGTGGCATGTAGGTCAAGCCTCCTAAAATAGGCCACTGAGCCATCCCGTTATAAATGACAAGACGATGCTTAGAGCCAAGCCTAAATAGATGTCGTCCATATGATGTGATATAAGCTCTGTCGGCAGAGTGTCTCATGATAGTCTCCTCTTGTAGGGTATGTAGTGCCTGTGGATCCTCCTCATCATATGTCTCGCACGGCTCACTACGTGTGCGAGTGTTGAAGTCTCCCATGAGGAAGACTTCACCAAGCGTGGAGTACTCCATGATCTCATCTGATAGACATGCATAAGGTGAGGTCTCCCTTGATGAAGAGTCATGCTCAATGGAGACGAAGCGAGAGCTTGTGGGGGTGAAATAGCATATGGCTATGTAGGTGAAACTATCACGTGATAGCTCAAGGCGATGGCGTTGTGTACAAGGAGAGTTCCTTCTTTATGTGCTTCTTCACGGGCCTCTTTCTTGATGTTTTTTTAGGACTTCCACTAAACCCTCTTTGGTGGCTTTGAGTTTGTCTTGACTCTTCAATGTGCTTTGTGATTTCTTCTTTGAGGGCTTCCTTAGTGATGGTATGAATCTCACCTTCCTCAGGGAAGAGTGACACCACCGTTGCCTTGAGGAGAGCTATTTCTCCCTTCAAAATGTCTCGTTCCTTCTTCCATTCCTCGTTTGTCCTGTCCCAAGTTTCTTTTTCTGTCACCTTCTTTATCGAATGTCTCGGTCTCTTTTACGAGCTTAGATAGGCGGGCAATGATGTTGTTGATGGGTGGAATCCATAAGCTTCATGTTGTCCTTGAAGGTGTTGTGGAGTTTGTATTCTACTTTGAATAAGTCCTCCTTCTTTGCTATGTGTCCTTCTCTTCAAGCTTGTGTCATCTTCAAAACTTAAACCTCAGTCTGTACAACATTAATTTATGAGCAATACTTCCTCAATTTTGTATACAGCTTCTATGTAGCATCAACTCAAGCACATTCCAATTGTTGTTGCTGTACATAGGGGTTAGCACTAGGAAACACTTGACGACTTGATTATGACGTGTTGAGCCACTTCAATTCTCTCATGCATTTCCGATCCTGAACTTCAAAAGGGAGAGAGAGAGAGAGAGAGAGAGAGAGAGAGAGAGAGAGAGAGAGAGAGAGAGAGAGAGAGAGAGAGAGAGAGAGAGAGAGAGAGAGAGAGAGAGAGAGAGAGAGAGAGAGAGAGAGAGAGAGAGAGAGAGAGGAAAGAAAGAAAGAAAGAAAGTCATATTGACGTCTTTTGGAGGCCAAACTTGGCCTATGAGACAAAAGCCATGTACAAATGTAGTAACCATGTGTAGAAAATGAAATGAAATAAACACAAAGCTATCTAGGGCTGGTAAAAGGCTGGGGAGACGTGGCTCTGACTCAGCAGATAGTGGCCCCTAATACAGGGGGATCCATAATATGAGTGAGCAAAACACCCTAGCTACTGGTGATGGGGGGAGGTGGGTGTAGTATGTGGTACATCGGTGGTGGTCTGAGTGCCTCCTGAAGGAAGACAACCCAGGGGGTGGTGGTACGCCTATGCTCCATCATGTGGTCGTAGGCTGTCCTGATGCGTGAGATATCCTTCTGATATAGTCGCGGTCGACGATATCCTACCATGCGTGGTCGTCGTCGTGCGCTCTGTGCTGCTGCCTGGTGGAGCGTGAGCCCTATAGAAGGACCTCCTTGATGTAGGTCTGCTCGCTGAAAGAACTGGGTAATGGTCTGCTGGGTACTCACCTGTGGCTGATGTGTGGGCTGTAGTGACCGCTCTCGCCTCTCGTATGCTGCTTTGAGGAAGCATCCCAAGCCTCACTGGTCTCCCATAGTCATGCACAACTAGAGTGACTCCTCTAGCTTGAACTGTGCTCGTAGGTCTAAGTATGCTCGGCATCTGATAACAAAATGCTCCTCACTCTCTACTTCTGTCTTGCATACTGGGCACCAGCTCTCCTCACGGGGGACTCCCCTGGACTGACCCCTCTCAATCTCGAGCTGATGTGATGAGACCCGAAGCTGCCCAATGACGACTCGGAGGTGGTGGGGAAGGTATGTCTGCATGTATCTCGGGATCTCGATGAAGCCCGCGTCCGATATATGTAGAAAATGCTCGCGGTAATAGAGCATTTTCGGTGGCAATGTATCCCTAGGGCTCACCCATGTCCTCTGTATGTATGTATGCCATATCTCCTGACGAATGACCCTATTCCTCTCTTGATGAGAGAGCGAGTAGGTGGGTGCATGTGAGTCGTACTGTAGTGGTGGTAGCCTGTCTATGTCAAAGCCATGGTGGGCCAGCAAGTCTCGTGTCTATTCATACCATGAGGAGGTGTCGCCTACTAATGCCATATCATGGGATGCCTCGAAAGCACGATAAGCAATGCGCTCTGTATCCATGCTCCGAAGTCTGTGTAATAGGCATACTGTCTGGAACAGCGCCTCAACTAGCCTCGATGGTGTAGCGAGCTCTGCTCTAATGATATCATGTGGTACTGAAGGCTTGCTGCGGATAAGTCTGGCAATCATGAGGATCTGTGGCCTCTCTAATGCTGTCCATACTGATGTCGCTAATCCCGGCCCCCATATGGCTGCCCATACATGAGCGCTTGCGTAACCAAAGTGTCAAAGAGCCACCCCTTTGTGCGGGGCTCCTGAAAATATGCTTGGTGGCACTGTCTCTCCATCAAAGCTAGTGCTGCGTACCCACGTGTGATGCGGTCCCGAGCTGCCTGAGACATAGAGAAGACCCCTGATGCTGCTGTAAATGTCACTCCCAAGTAAACATATGATTCGACCACCTCGATCGGTCCACCTGCTGCTGTGAACAAACTATGTCTCCGTACGTGTGCAGATGTATGAAAGATCATGACCTTGGTTTTACCAAGGTTCACAGATAACCCTCTTTGTCTGCAAAAGTCATCTAGGCCATGTAGATGATGCTGTAGACCTTCTGCAGACTCTGAAACCAATACAATATCATCAGTGTATAAAAGAATATGGACAGTGGATCCCCGTACCTCAATGCCATCTCCCCCCTGCTTCTGTATGAAGTCCACTATCTCATCAATGTAGAGACCAAAGAGGGTGGGTGAAAGAGGGCATCCTTGCTTCACCTCGATAGTGCTAGCAAGTGGATCAGATAAGCCCCTTGGGCATCTGACTCTACCAGATACTCTCTCGTATAAGGCGTAGATCCCCCATATCATCTTCCGGAGCTCTGATATCAAGTAGTCGTCTGAAGAGTCGTTCCCTGGGAGAAGTGTCAAATGCTTTGCGGAAGTCCACAAAGCAACAATATAATCTCCTCTTCCTCACCCTTGCCTGGTCAATCAGGCATCGCAGAGTGAAGATGTGGTCAATAGTAGAGTAATCTCGTCTGAAACCTTCCTGTCCTGGAGCCCTGATACACTTCCTCTCAGCGAGAGTACTCAACTCTGTCTCTAGTACTCCCCATATAACTTGGCCAATATAGGGCCAATCATGATCGTCCGGTATGTAGCTGGATCCATAGTATCACTTGACTTATGAATGGGCACTATGGTGTGCTCAGTCCATGAGTCCGGAGCGCTTCAACCAATGCACGGTTGAAGAGGTGGGCAATGAGTGGTGCGAGAGTCGTGCCTCCATAGATGAGGTGCTCTGCCTGTAAACCGAAATGATCATGGGCCCTGCCATGCTTTACCCGGGCAATAGCGCGTCCCACCATAGTGGGTGTGAAGAAGTCAGAGGTAGTAGGACGTGAGCTCTGCGGTCTGGGAATGGGGGGTTGGTCTGGGATCTCGTATAGACTCCGTGCATAGCTATGCCAAGTGCTCGGCTCTCGGATAGGTGTCTGTTGTCTCCTCTCTCTCAAATGTCGCCATGCCACTCCACTGTCTCTACTCATGAGCAAATGGTAAATATCCCAATACTGTCTCTCCTCCCAATCTCGCCGTTTGCGGCGAGTAAGGCTCTGCATGCGACGCTGTGCCTGTGTGTGTGTAATATCTCCCCTATGCTCTAAAATCCGTAGGTGCTTTCGTAGCTCACGACAATCTGCATCATACCAACGGTTCTGGGGCATGGATCCTGTGCATGGAGGGTGCATGTGTGCGGTGTGGGAAGCTGTGGAGAGTTGAGTCCTGTGGGATGGTGGCGATCTGTGATGTAAGTGTGTCCAAAGGTGAGAGTGGATCGAGGGAGAGTAAGCGGGTATGCAAATGGTGTGCATAAACGTGTAAGAGCTCGTGTGTGAAACGTATCGTGGTATGTGTCTCAGTGGGTGAGGGAGGGTCTAATGAAATCGGAGATGATAGTGTGAGTGTGGTAAATGTATGGTCAGCACCAAGTGGATGTCGTCCAATACTAAGTGAGGGGATGAGTGAAGCTCCAGAGGTGGTACCCAAAATGTAGTCGACTGTGCTCTCACCTCCCCCGTGAGGGAAGCAAGTAAATCCGCCCGAACCTGGCCAACGATTCATCCCGTTATATATAACGAGATGGTGTCGGCTGCCTAGCTCGAGTAGATGTTTGCCATAGCCGGTGTTGTCCTAACCCATATCTTCTGATACTTTGCTGGTGCTCATCTCATCCGGGTCTCTGGCCCTCATGAGATGTGGGTGATCCATGTCATATGCCTCGCACTTATGTGACTGAGTGCGGCCATTGAAGTCCCCCATAAGGAAGACTTCACCTAGTGTGCTGTAATGTAGTATCTCTTGTGAGAGTGCTGTGTATGGTGAGTCTCTGTCTCTGGTCGGCCCCCAAGATCCTGTCCTGCGTATCAAGACCCACCTGGTGGGAAGTAGCATATAGCAACGTAAATCCAACCCCCTTGTGCTATCTCCATGCGAACCCACATGTATCGTGCCTCCTCGTCTCTACTTATAATATGGATCCGGCTTTGTATCTCCTGTCGAAATATGATGGCCCCTCTCGGCGTGCCTGGAGGATCTGTGGCATGCAAGCGCGTCGGTGCGCCACCTGCATCCTCGTGAGATCCTCGTCCATGTAGAGGGCGCCGCCTGGTAGTCCACGTAGTACTGATCGACGTCTAAAGAACGCCGTCCGTGCCTCAGAGCTCATCTTAAGGATGAGTGCTCGTAAACTCGATGTATCCCTCCCAACCCTCCATGTGCCTGTGAAGAGCATGCTCTCGTATCCAAGTCGACGGCAAATGTGAGTTGCATCGGCCTCTTGTGATGCACCCTCGGGTAGGCCTGTAATCTGAATGTGAAGTTTTCGAGTGTGTCGAAGCCTCTCCTCCTCAAGTGTATCCTGGACTCGTGTGAATTCTTCTTTCTGCACGTCTTCCCTAACCTCCTTAACCCTTTTGTGTACTACTTCCACCCAGGACTCTCGTGTGGATTCTACCTCCGTTTTGATTTCCTTCTTTATTTCTTCTTTGAGTGTCTCCACGTTGGAGATCTCTCCCTCTTCTTTCAGGTGCTCATAGGCTGTCCTCCAATTGTCTCGTTCTTCTGTGAGAGTTTTTACTTGTTCTTCGAGTCCTTTGACTTTATCCATCACTTGTTCTTCGAGTCCTTTGAACTTTTCCATCATTTTTCGTATCTCCATATTGAGGTTGCGGTTTGCTTCCTTTTTGGCCTCTTTGAGAGCTCTTGCGATAAGTTCGTCCACTTCCCTCCTGTCCATGGGAGCCATGAGAGAGAGAGAGAGAGAGAGAGAGAGAGAGAGAGAGAGAGAGAGAGAGAGAGAGAGAGAGAGAGAGAGAGAGAGAGAGAGAGAGAGAGAGAGAGAGGGAGAGAGGGAGGGGGGCGGCGGTGGGGGTTTCTCAGGGTTAGGGATTAGGGTTGGGTTTTGGAGTTAGGGTTAGGGTTAGGATTCGGGTAATGGTTAGGGTTAGGGTTAGGGTTCGGGTAATGGTTAGGGTTAGGGTTAGGGTTAGGATTGCACTTAAGGTTGGATCGGGTAGGGGTGCGGTCTAGGCTAGGTGGGCAGAGGTCGAAGAGAATATGGCGGCACATTAAGGGGCATGGTCGACGAGGGAAGAGGTCCACGAGTTCAGGGTTAAGGGTTTGAGCGTCGGAGCATCTGAGCAGAGCTTCCATTGGGTTCCATATCCCGTACAAGTCAGAGGGCATGCAGGCGGGCCGAGGCAGCAGCTGGACGGGATGAAACAGACGGGTTAGGGTTGCGCAGGTCGTCAGCAGCTGGGCAGGACAGGTCGGCAGCAGCTGGGCGGGACAGGTCGGCAGCAGCTGGCGGGAGAGAGCGCGAGAGAGGCGGGGCAGGTCGTCAGCAGCTTGGCGGGACAGGTCGGCAGCAGAGGTCGACGAGTTCAGCAGCAGAGGTTGACGAGTTCAGCAGCAGAGGTCGACGAGTTCAGCACACACACACACACACACAGAGAGAGAGAGAGAGAGAGAGAGAGAGAGAGAGAGAGAGAGAGAGAGAGAGAGAGAGAGAGAGAGAGAGAGAGAGAGAGAGAGAGAGAGAGAGAGAGAGAAAAGAAAAAGAAAGAAAGGTATATTAACGTCTTCCAAAGGCCAAACTTGGCCTATGAGACAAAATCATATACAACTGTGGTAATCTCTGTGTAGCAATGGAAAGGAAAAAAATACTAGCTACACAAAACTGTGTAGGCGGAAAACAGCAAAGGATGGTGGTACCTGTAATGAGGAGGTAGTGGGAATAAAATAATGGTGCCTAGGGGAGAGTGGCTCTGGCTCAGCAGATAATGACCACCTGATACAAAGGGGAGCCATGAGGGAGTGAATATGTATACCCCAAGTGCTGATGATGGGTGGAGGTGGGTGGAGTATATGGTACATCGGCGGCGGTAGGAGTGCCTCCTGGAGGAAGCCTGTCCAAGTGGTGGTAGTGCGCCTATGCTCCATCATGTAGTCGTGGGCTATCCTGATGCGTGAGATATCCTCCTGGTGTAGTCGTGGTCGTCGGTACCCAACCAGATGTGGTCGGCGTCGCACTCTCTGTGCCGCTGCCTGCTGGAGTGTGAGCCCTATGCCTCTGGGAGGCGGGTCCGTCCGATGTGGACCAACGCGCTCAAAATACTGAGTAATAGTCTCCTGGGTACTCACCCGTGTCTGGTGTGTAGGCTCTAGCATCTGATCTCGTCTCTCATATGCAGCCATGAGGAAACGCCCCATCCTCCGCTGGTCTGCAGTGGTCATGCACAACTAGAGTGACTCCTCTATCTGGAACTGTGCTCGTAGGTCCGAGTATGCCGGGCATCTGATAACGAGGTGCTCCTCACTCTCTATCTCTGTATGGCATACTGGGCACCACCTCTCCTCTTGAGGGACTCCTCTAGCCCGACCCCTCTCGATCTCGAGCTGATGTGATGAAACTCGAAGCTTCCCAATGATGACTCGAAGGTGGTGTGGTAGGTATGTCTGCATGTAGCGTGGAGTCTCAATAAAGGCCTGGTCTGAAATCCGTAGAAAATGCTCACGGTAGTGAAGCATTTTCGGTGTCAATGTCCTCCCCGGGCTCATCCATGTCCTCTGTATGTATGTACGCCATATCTCCTGACGGATGATCCTATTTCTCTCTTGGTGACAGAGTGAATAGGTGGGAGCCTGGGAGTCATACTGTATTGGTGGTAGTCTGTCTATGTCAAAACCATGGAGGGCAAGCCAATCCTGTGTCTGTGCATACCATGATTAGGTGTCTCCGGCTAGTGCCATGTCGCGTGATGCCTGGAAAGCTCTGTAAGTGATGCGCTCTGTGTCCACGCTCTGGATCCTGTGTAATAGGCATACTGTTTGGAAGAGTGCCTCTACTAGCATCGGTGGTGCATCAAGCTCTTCCCTAATGATATCATGGGGTACCGAAGATTTGCTACGGATGAGTCTAGCAATCATGAGAATCTGCGGTCTCTCTAGTGCTGTCCATGATGATGTAGCTAATCCCGGTCCCCATATAGCTCCACCATACATGAGTGCTGGGTAACTAAAGTGTCGGAGAGAGAGAGAGAGAGAGAGAGAGAGAGAGAGAGAGAGAGAGAGAGAGAGAGAGAGAGAGAGAGAGAGAGAGAGAGAGAGAGAGAGAGAGAGAGAGAGAGAGAGAGAGAGAGAGAGAGAGAGAGAGAGAGAGAGAGAAAGAAAGAAAGACTTTTTAACGTCTATTAGAGGCCAAAATCCGCCTATGAGACAAAACATATACATCAGTATGATCCAATCCACTGTGATCCAAAACGAAAATAAAGTGTGAGTACTGCAAACGGGTATAAAAGGAGGGATAGTAGCTGGTATCAAGGGTGTGGGGTGCTATGGGTATGCACTCTATATGCTCAATGGATGAGATACAAATATGATATGCATAGGGAGGGGAGGCTCGATGGTATCACAACCCCCTAAATGCCTGGAGTGGGTGTAGGATATAATGCATCCGTGGGTAAGGCATCATGGCGATCCTCAAAATGCTCTGGGCGTCCAAATCGATAGGGGTGCGCTGCTGACGTCTCTGTATCTCCATGTCATGGCGTGCGTGAATCGCCTGAATCTCTCTCTGATGTGGACGAGCTCTTCGGACAAGGGGTCTCGGTCGTCGACGCTGTCGTCTAAGCTCCTCTGCTCTGTGTAATGTCACACCCCGCATCGAGCTGGGCCCTCGAGTGTATGTGGGTCTGAAAAAATCTGTAATATAAGTCTGAGGGGGGGGGGGTCAGGTGTATCTCCATCTTCTGCTGGAGGAGTGATGCGCGACGGTGCTGGAGCTCCACTAGGAAACGACCTA
This sequence comes from Ceratopteris richardii, assembly GCA_020310875.1. NCBI lineage: Eukaryota > Viridiplantae > Streptophyta > Polypodiopsida > Polypodiales > Pteridaceae > Ceratopteris > Ceratopteris richardii. Next base: position 19,147,849 of record CM035412.1, read on the forward strand.
GAGGGCGTTGGTCCTCTGTCCCCAATAAAGCCCTGATCTCTCTAGGCCCCCTGAAGAGCTGTGGGTAGCGGTCTCTGATGTCCTCATATGCCTGGCATCTACATGTGTAGTGCTCCTGTCCTCCACCTCCTCTCTACATATCCTGCAAAATCGCTCATCCCTGGGGGTATGTGTGGCTCGCCCAATCTCAATCTCAAGCTGGTGTGATGATACTCTGAGCTGCCCAATGGCCACTCTCTCAGCTGGTGCCATATATGTATCCATGTATCGTGGTCTCTGAATGAAACCATCCGCTGTCACAGTCAGGAAGTGCTCTCTGTAGTGTTGCCTCTTTTGTGGGAAGAGGCCCCCGTGGTGCTATCCATGTCTCCCTGACGTGTATCTGTAGTAGGTCTTGACGGATGATCCTATTCCTCTCTGAACGAGAGAGGGTAATGTGGGGGGAAGAGAGGTCATACTGAAAGGGGGGGAGATCCGTAATGCTCATGCCATGGTCTGCTAACCATCGGTAAGTCTGTGCATACCATACTCTCTCATGCCCTGTCTCTGCCAAATGTCTAGAGCTCTCAAATGCAAGCCTGGTGAGTCGGCTAGTGGGGAGCTCTCTGACTCTCAGAATAAAGGTCACCATCTGGAAGAGGGCCTCCACTAGCATCGGTGGTGTGCCAAGCTCAGCTCGTATAATGTCATGTGGAACGGAGGGCTTGCTGCGCAGCAAGCGTGATATCATGGTGATCTGGGGCCTCTCAATCTGCGTCCACATCGCCTCTGTGATCCCTGGTGCCCATACTGCTGCTGCGTACATCAATGCGGGTGTCACTAGAGTGTGAAAGAGCCACCCCTTAGTCCGGGGCTCCTGAAAATGTGTCTGAAAGCAGCGTCTCTCCAATCTTGCAAGTGCCGCATAACCTCGCGTCAATCTATCTCTCGCAGCATGTGCCATGGAGAATACCCCTGTGCTGCCCGAGAAGGTGATACCTAGGTAGACGTAGGAGTCCACTACCTCTATCTGTCCTCCAGCTGCTTTGAAAGAGGCGCGATGGCGTACTGTCCTGGAGGTATGGAAGATCATGACCTTGGTCTTGCCAAGGTTCACTGTGAGTCCTCTCTCCATGCAAAAGGTATCGAGCGCCTGTAAATGTGACTGCAACCCCTCCTGTGACTCTGAGAGCAAGACAATGTCATCAGCATATAATAGGATATGTACTGGCGTACCTCCGAGGTCTCCTCCTCGCCCTCTTGCTCGCTGTATATACTCCGTGATCTCGTCGATGTAGAGACCGAAGAGAGTGGAGGAGAGAGGGCAACCTTGTTTCACACCAATGGTGCTAACAAGGCTGTCCGATAGACCGCCGGGGCAGCGTACCCTGCCTGTGACTCGTGCATACAAAGCGTGGATGGCCCATAGCATGTTTGATGGAAGCTGTAACTCCTGGAGCCTCCGTAGTAGTCTCTCTCGAGGGACCATATCGAAGGCTTTGCGGAAATCCACAAAGCAACAGTATAGTCTCTGCTTCCTCGCCTTCGCGCTCTCAATCAAGCAACGAAAATCATATTAACGTCTTTTGGAGGCCAAACTTGGCCTATGAGACAAAAACCATGTACAAGTGTCGTAACCCTGTGTAGAGGATGAAATGAAATAAAAAGTATATCGCCACTCCAAGATATACAAGGCTTGAAAAGGCTGGGGGGACGTGGCTCTGGCTCTGCAGATAGTGGCCACCTAATACACGGGGGGCATGTGAGTAAAAGTGTGAGTAGAAACACCCTAGTTACTGGTGAATGGGTGGAGGTGGGTGTAGTATGTGGTACATCGGGGGTGGTCTCAGTGCCTTCTGAAGGAAGACAACCCATGGGGTGGTGGTGCGCCTATGCTCCATCATGTGGTCGTACGCTGTCCTGATGCGTGAGATATCCTCCTGATATAGTCGTGGTCGATGATATCCACCCATACGTGGTCTGCGTCGTGCTCTCTGTGCTTCTGCCTGGTGGAGAGTGAGCCCTCTAGATGGACCTCCCTGATGTAGCTCAGCTCGCTGAAAAAACTAGGTAATGGTCTGCTGCGTACTCACCCGTGGCTTATGTGTGGGCTTGAGTGACCGATCCCGCCTCTCATATGCTGTTGCGAGGAAGAGTCCCAAGCGTCGCTGGTCTCCCATAGTCATGCATAACGGCTGGAACTGTGCTCGTAGGTCTAAGTATGCTTGGCATCTGATAAGAAAATGCTCCTCACTCTCTACCTCTGTCTCGCATACTGGGCACCACCTCTCTTCACGGGGGACTCCCCTGGACCGACCCCTCTCAATCTCGAGCTGATGTGATGAAACCCGGAGCTGCCCAATGACGACTCGAAGGTGGTGGGTAGATATGTCTGCATGTATCTCGGAATCTCGATGAAGCCCTCGTCCGATATATGTAGAAAATGCTCACGATAATAGAACATTTTCGGTGGCAATGTATCCCTAGGGCTCACCCATGTCCTCTGTATGTATCTATGCCATATCTCCTGACGAATGACCTATTTCCTCTCCTGATGAGAGAGCGAGTAGGTGGGTGCCTCTGAGTCGTACTGTAGTGGTGGTAGCCGCATATCTCGTGTCTGTGCATACCATGAGGAGGTGTCGCCTGCTAATGCCATGTCTCGTGATGCCCGGAAAGCTCGAAAGCAATGCGCTCTGTATCCATGCTCCGGAGTCATTGTAATAGGCATACTGCACTGGAATAGTGCCTCAACTAGCATCGGTGGTGCAGCGAGCTCTGCTCTAATGATATCATGTGGTACTGAAGGCTTGCTACGGATAAGTCTCGAAATCATGAGGATTTGTGGCCTCTCTAATGCTGTCCATACTGGTGTGGCTAATCCCGGTCCCCATATGGCTGCCCCATACATGAGCGCTGGTGTAACCAAAGTGTCGAAGAGCCATCCCTTTGTGCGGGGTTCTTGAAAATATGCCTCGTGGCACTGTCTCTCCATCAAGGCAAGTGATGCATACCCACGTGTGATGCGGTCACGTGCTTCTTGAGACATAGAGAAGACCCGTGATGCTGCTGTAAATGTCACTCCCAAGTAAACATATGATCCGACCACCTCAATCGGTCCACTTGCTGCTGTGAACAAACTATGTCTGCGTACCTGTGCTGATGTATGAAAGATCATGACCTTAGTTTTACCAAGGTTCACACATAAACCTCTGTGTGTGCCAAAGTCATCTAGGCCATGTAGATGATGCTGCAAACCTTCTGCAGACTCTGAAACCAGTACAATGTCATCAGCGTATAAAAAAATATGGACAGTGGACCCGCGTACCTCAATGCCATCACCCCCCTGCTTCTGTATGTAGTCGACTATCTCATCAATGTAGAGGTCAAAGAGGGTGGGTGAAAGAGGACATCCTTGCTTCACCCCGATAGTGCTAGCAAGTGGATGAGATAGGCCCCCCGGACATCTGACTCTGCCAGATACTCTTTCGTATAAGGCGTAGATCCCCCATATCATCTCCTCTGGAGCTCCGATATCAAGTAGTCTGAAGAGTCGTCCCCTGGGAACGGTGTCAAATGCTTTGCGGAAGTCCACAAAGGAGCAATATAATCTCCTCTTCCTCACCCTTGCTTGGTCGATCATGCATCTCAAAGTGAAGATGTGGTCAATGGTAGAGTAATCTCGTCTGAAGCCTGCCTGTCTTGGAGCCCTGATACACTTCCTCTCAGCGAGAGTACTCAACTCTGTCTCTAGTACCGCCCCATATAACTTGGCCAATATAGGGCCAATCATGATCGTCCAGTATGTAGCTGGATCCATAGTATCTCCTATCTTATGAATGGGCACTATGGTGTGCTGAGTCCATGAGTCAGGGAACCCTTCAACCAGTGCACGGTTGAAGAGGTGGGCAATGAGTAGTGCAAGGGTCGTGCCTCCGTAGATGAGGTGCTAAGCCTGTAAGCCGAAAAGGTCATGAGCCCTGCCATGCTGTAGATGGGCAATAGCGCGTCCCACCATAGTCGGTGTGAAGAAGTCAGATGTAGTAGGACGTGCGCTCTGTGGTCTCGGAATGGTGGGCTGGTCTAGGATCTCGTATAGGCTCTGTGCATAGCTATGCCAAGTGCTCGGGTCTCGGATGGGTGTCTGCTGTCTCCTCTCTCGCAAATGTCACCATGCCACTGCACTGTCTCGACTCATGAGTAAATGATAAATATCCGAGTACTGTCTCTCCTCCCAATCTCGCCGTTTGCGGCGAGTAAGGCTCTGCATGTGATGCTGTGCCTGTGTGTGTAATATCCCCTCTGTGCTCTAAAATGCGTAGGTGCTTCCGTAGCTCGCGGCAATCTGCATCATACTAGCTATTCTGAGGCATGGAACCTGTGCGTGGAGGGTGTATATGTGTGCGGTGTGGGAAACTGCAGAGAGCTGAGTCGTGTAGGCTGGTGGTGAACTGTGATGTAAGTGTGTCCAAGGGTGAGAGTGGATTGAGGGAGAGTAGGCGGGTGTGTAAATGGTGTGCATAAAAGTGTGAGAGCTCATGTGTGAAGTGTATCGTGATGTGTATCTCAGTGGGTGAGGGAGGGTCTAATGGAATAGGAGATGAGAGTGTGAATGTGATAAATGTATGGTCAGCACCGGGTGGGCGTCGTCCAATAGTAAGTGAGGTGATGAGTGAGGCGCCAGAGATAGTACCCAAAATGTAGTCGACTGTACTCTCACCTCCCCCGTGAGGGAAGCAAGTAAGTCCATCCGAACCTGGCCAGCGATGCATCCCGTTGTATATAACGAGCTGATGTCGGCTGCCTAGCTCAAGCAGATGTCTGCCATACCCTGTGGTGTCTTGACCCGTATCTGCGGATACTCTACCGGTACTCATCTCCTCTGGGTCTCTTGCCCTCATGAGATGTGGGTGATCCATGTCGTATGCATCGCACTAATGTGACTGAGTGCGTCCATTGAAGTCCCCCATGAGGACGACTTCACCTAGTGTGATCATCCGAAAGTGTTGTGTATGGTGAGTCTCTGTCTTGGATCGGTCCCCCAAGATCCTGTCCTGCGTATCGAGATCCGCCTGGAGGGAAGTAGCATATAGCAATGTAAATCTAGCTCCCCTGTGCCATCTCCATGCGAACCCAGCTATATCGTGCCTCCTCATCTCTTCCTATAATATGGATCCGGCTCTGTATCTCTTGTCTAAATACGATGGCTACCCCACCTGACCCTCGCGCTGTACTCCGTCTCGTCGAGGTCCGGAATGCAGATTCCCAATGAAAACCTGCAATGCGTGGTAGACCTCTCTCTTGGCTCTCGTGTGTCTCTGTAATGCATGCAAAGTCATGTGATGCGAGGATCTCCTCGAGTCTATCTGGTCGTGTCCAAAGTGCCCCGTTGCAGTTCCACATTGCCCCTCTGAGTGGTGTCTCCCGGTGTGGTGATGTCTCATAGGCCGCGCGGCCCTATTTGATAGGGCGTCCATCTATGAAGACCTTACCATCACGGTAAAAAGCCTTCCTTCCCTCTCGTCGTGCCTGGAGTATGTGTGGCATGCAAGTGCGTCGATGTGCCACCTGCATCTGCGTGAGGTCCTCGTCCATGTAAAGAGCGCCGTCGGGTAGTCCATGCAGTACCGATCGAAGTCTAAAAAAGGTGGTCCGTGCCTCGTTGGAGCTCATCTTAAGGATGAGTGCTCGTGAACGCGATGTATCCCGCCCAACCCTCCAAGCGCCTGTAAAAGGCATGCTCTCGTATCCAAGTCGACGGCAAATGTCAGTGGCGTCTGCCTCCGGTGATACCCCTTCGGGTAGGCCCGTAATCCGAATGTGTAGTCTTCGAGTGTGTCAAAGCCTCTCCTCCTCAAGTGTCTCTTGGACTCGTGTGAGCTCTTCTTTTTGCACATCTTCCCTAACTTCTTTCTTGACTCTTTTATGTACTACTTCCACCCACGACTCTCGAGTGGATTCTACCTCGGTTTGGATTTCCTTTTTTATTTCTTCTTTTAGTGTCTCCACGTTGGAGATCTCCCCCTCTTCTTTCAAGTGTGCATAGGCTGTCTTCCAATTGTCTCGTTCTTTTGTGAGAGTTTTTACTTGTTCTTCGAGTCCTTTGATTTTATCCATTACTTGTTCTTCGAGGCCTTTGAACTTTTCCATCATTTTTCGTATCTCCATATTGAGGTTGCGGTCTGCTTCCTTTTTGACCTCTTTGAGGGCTTTAGCAATAAGTTCATCCATCTCCCTTCGGTCCATGGGAGCCATTTCAGAAATTAGGTTTAGGGTTCCAACTAGAGAGAGAAAGAAGGGGAAGGGTTTCGGGTTAGGGTTAAGACTTTTAGGGTTGGGGGGGGGGAGAGAGCAGGGCTAGGGTTAGGGTTTCGAGCAGTAAGGGGGGGGGGAGAGAGAGAGAGAGAGAGAGAGAGAGAGAGAGAGAGAGAGAGAGAGAGAGAGAGAGAGAGAGAGAGAGAGAGAGAGAGAGAGAGAGAGAGAGAGAGAGAGAGAGAGAGAGAGAGAGAGAGAGAGAGAGAGAGAGAGAGAGAGAGAGAGAGAGAGAGAGAGAGAGAGAGAAAGAAAGAAAGAAGAAAGAAAGTCATATTAACGTCTTCTTGAGGCCAAACTTGGCCTATGAGACAAAGACCATGTACAAGGAATCACGGGGATACCTTCATAGGAGTGCTTGCAGTCATTTGCTTAGTCCTACTGTGGAGCGCATGTTGATGCTTGCTAGGTTAGGGGGGCTTTTTTTGGCAAAGAGGCTGGAAGGGAGAGGTAAAAGCAAGTGTCCCCTTTGCGCTGAGACGGAGAGGTATGGTTCCCTATCCCATGTGATGGTGGAATGCAGTGTGGTGGAAGCTCTTAGGGGGAGGTGGTTGGAGTCCCTTATTAATGGTTTAATTCAGCGGTTGGATTATGGCCCCGTGTTTCTCGTGGTCTTGACCCTTATCCTCCTTGGAGGGGAGGCTCGCGGAGTTCTCTTGACCCATTGGGTTAAGCCTAGTCTTCACTCTAGGGGTGGAGTAGCCAAGTATGTCTTGGTTGCTTCCTTCCTGGGTGAGGCTATTCCCAAGTATATGAGAGCTCTCTTTAATTGACAGATCCTCTACGGAGGAAGGGAAGTCATTCTCCCGTCCGATCCCTCTTAGGTCCCGCGTTGGTGCGTCATGATGATTCGGCAGAGGGAAATGACGATTTATGGGTTGTATGCGTGAGAGCTCTGGTACTTCAGGTTATGGGAATAGCTTCACCGGTCGCCAGTGATGAGGAGGGAGACTCAAAACTGGTGTGCGGACTCCTCTTGTGAGCCGACGCTCCTTGTGGGTATGGCGTTCCTTTGTCGGGAACACGTCCGGTAGGCAGTTTAGCTTGGTGAGGAATTCGTGTACTCCAGTGTCGTGACCGGGGCATTGGGTATCTCACCGCACTGATTCCTTGGGGTCAGTTGACCACAATCTTCGGGTTGCAAGGTCACGTATAAGTCTTCTTCGGAAGATGAAGCGGCGGAAAGATTCTGCCTTCTGAGCGGGTTAGCCTCCTTTGGCCCCCATCCCCGACTCCGAAAATCAAAAAAACATGTACAAGTGTAGTAACCCTGTGTAGAAGATAAAATGAAATAAAAAGTATATCGCTACACAAAGCTATATAGGGTTGGAAAAGGCTTGGGAGACGTGGCTCTGACTCTGCAGATAGTGGCCACTTAATACATGGGGGGAACCAAAATGTGAGTAAAATGCCCTAGCTACTTGTGATGGATGGAGGTGGGTGTAGTATGTGATACATCGATGGTGGTTTGAGTGCCTCCTGAAGGAAGACAACCCAGGGAGTGGTGGTACGCCTATGCTCCATCATGTGGTCGTAGGCAATCCTGATGCGTGAGATATCCTCCTGATATAGTCGTGGTCGACGATATCCGCCCATGCGTGGTCGGCGCCGTGCTCTCTGTGCTGCTGCCTGGTGGAGCATGAGCCCTATAGATGGACCTCTCTGATGTAGCTCAACTCGCTGAAAGAACTCGGTAATGGTCTGCTGGGTACTCACCCGTGGCTGATGTATGGGCTGTAGTGACCGCTCTCGCCTCTCGTATGTTGCTGTGAGAAAGCGTCCCAAGCGTCTCTGGTCTCCCATGGTCATGCACAGCTGGAATGACTCCTCGATCTGGAAGTGTGCTCGTAGGTCTAAGTATGCTGGACATCTGATAACAAAATGCTCCTCACTCTCTACCTCTGCGTGGCATACTGGGCACCACCTCTCCTCACGTGGGACTCCCTTGGACCGTCCCCTATCAATCTCGAGCTTATGTGATGAAACCCGGAGCTGCCCAATGACGACTCGTAGGTGGTGGGGAAGGTAGGTCTGCATGTATCTCGGAATCTCGATGAAGCCCGTGCCCGATATATGTAGAAAATGCTCGCGGTAGTAGAGCATTTTTGGTGGCAATGTACCCCTAGGGCTCACCCATGTCCTCTGTATGTATGTATGCCATATCTCCTGACGAATGATCCTATTCCTCTCTTGATGAGAGAGCGAGTAGGTGGGTGCATGAGAGTCGTAGTGTAGTGGTGGTAGCCTGTCTATGTCAAAGCCATGGTGGGCAAGCCAGTCACGTGTCTGTGCATACCATGAGGAGGTATCGCCTGCTAATGCCATATCGGTGGTGCAGCGAGCTCTGCTCTAATGATATCATGTGGTACTGAAGGCTTGCTGCAGATAAGCCTGGCAATCATGAGGATCTTTGGCCTCTCTAATGCTGTCCATACTGATGTAGCTAATCCTGGTCCCCATATGGCTGCCCCATACATGAATGCTGGTGTAACCAAAGTGTCAAAGAGCCACCCCTTTGTACGGGGCTCCTGAAAATATGCCTAGTGGCACTGTCTCTCCATCAAAGCTAGTGCTGCGTACCCACGTGTGATGCGGTCACGGGTTGCCTTAGCCATAGAGAAGACCCCTGATGCTGCTGTAAATGTCACCCCCAAGTAAACATATGATCCGACCACCTCGATCGGTCCACCTGCTGCTGTGAACAAACTATGTCTGCGTACCTGTGCTGATGTATGAAAGATCAAGACCTTGGTTTTACCAAGGTTCACAGATAACCCTCTGTGTCTGCAAAAGTCATCTAGGCCGTGTAGATGATGCTGTAGACCTTCTGCAGACTCTGAAACCAATACAATATCATCAGCGTATAAAAGAATATAGACAGTGGACCCGTGTACCTCAATGCCATCTCCCCCTTGTTGCTGTATGAAGTCCACTATCTCATCAATGTAGAGACCAAAGAGGGTGGGTGAGAGAGAGCATCCTTGCTTCACCCCGATAGTGCTAGCAAGTGGATCAGATAAGCCCCCTGGACATCTGACTCTACCAGATACTCTCTCGTATAAGGCGTAGATCCCCCATATCATCTCCTCCGGAGCTCCGATGTCTAGTAGTCGTCTGAAGAGTCGATCCCTGGGAACAGTGTCAAATGCTTTGCGAAAGTCCACAAAGCAACAATATAATCTACTCTTCCTCACCCTGGCCTGGTCGATCAAGCATCTCAGAGTGAAGATGTGGTCAATGGTAATCGCGTATGAAACCTGCCTGTCCTGGAGCCCTGATGCCCTTCCTCTCATCGAGAGTACTCAACTCTGTCTCTAGTACCGCCCCATATAACTTGGCCAATATAGGGCCAATCATGATCGTCCGGTATGTAGCTGGATCCATAGTATCACCTGACTCATGAATGGGCACTATGGTGTGCTGAGTCCATGAGTCTGGGAACCCTTCAACCAATGCACGGTTGAAGAGATGGGCAATGAGCGGTGCGAGAGTCGTGCCTCCATAGATGAGGTGCTTTGCCTGTAAACCGAAATGATCATGGGCCCTGCCATGCTGCAGCCGGGCTATAGCGCGTCCCACCATAGTGGGTGTGAAGAAGTCAGAGGTAGTAGGACGTGAGCTCTGCGGTCTGGGAATGGGAGGCTGGTCTTGGATCTCGTATAGGCCCCGTGCATAGCTATGCCAAGTGCTCGGGTCTCGGATAGGTGTCTGCTGTCTCCTCTCTCTCAAATGTCGCCATGCCACTACATTGTCTCGACTCATGAGCAAATGGTAAATATCCCAATACTGTCTCTCCTCCCAATCACGCCGTTTGCGGCGAGTAAGGCTCTGCATGCGACGCTGTGCCTGTGTGTGTGTAATATCTCCTCCATGCTCTAAAATCCGTAGGTGCTTCCGTAGCTCACGACAATCTGCATCATACCAACGGTTCTGGGGCATGGATCCTGTGCGTGGAGGGTGCATATGTGTGCGGTGTGGAAAGCTGCGGAGAGCTGAGTCCTGTAGGATGGAGGTGATATGTGATGTGTGTCCAAAGGTGAGAATGGATCGAGGGAGAGTAGGCGGGTGTGTAAATGGTGTGCATAAACGTGTGAGAGCTCGTGTGTGAAGTGTATCGTGGTATGTATCTCAGTTGGTGAGGGAGGGTCTAATGGAATCGGAGATGAGAGTGTGAATGTGATAAATGTGTGGTCAGCACCGAGTGGGCGTCGTCCAATACTAAGTGAAGGGATGAGTGAAGCTCGAGAGGTAGTACCCAAAATGTAGTCGA
>CM035412.1:19165909-19170909 GCA_020310875.1 Ceratopteris richardii
TCACAACCCTCTAAATGCCTGGAAGGGTGTAGGATATAATGCATCGATGGGTAAGGCATCATGGCGATCCTCAAAATGCTCTGAACGTCCAAATCGACAGGGGTGCGCTGCTGACGTCTCCGTATCTCCATGTCATGGCGTGCGTGAATCGCCTGAATCTCTCTCTTGTGTGGACGAGCTCTCCGGAGTGGGGGTCTCGGTCGTCGACGCTGTCGTCTAAGCTCCTCTGCTTTGTGTAATGTGACACCCCGCATCGAGCTGGGTCCTCGAGTGGCGGTGGGTCTGAAAAAATCTGTAATATAAGTCTGAGGGAGGGGGCCAGGTGTATCTCCATCTGCTTCTGGAGGAGTGATGTACGACGGTGCTGGAGCTCTACTAGGAAACGACCTAGAGGGCGCTGGTCCTCTGTCCCCAATAAAGCCCTGATCTCTCTGCCCCCCTGAAGAGCTGTGGGTAGCGGTCTCTGATGTCCTCATATGCGTGGCATCTACATGTGTAGTGCCCCTCGTCCTCCACCTCCTCTCTACATATCCTTCATAATCTCTCGTCTCTCCAGGTATGTGTCGCTCGCCCAACCTCAATCTCGAGCTGGTGTGATGATACTCTGAGCTTCCCAATGGCCACTCTCTGAGCTGGTGCCATGTATGTATCCATGTATCGTGGTCTCTGAATGAAACCATCCGCTGTCACAGTCAGGAAGTGCTCTCTGTAGTGTTGCCTCTTTGTGGGAAGAGGCTTCCGTGGTGCTATCCATGTCTCCCTGACGTGTATCTGTAGTAGGTCCCGACGGATGATCCTATTCCTCTCCGAACGAGAGAGGGTAACGTGGGGGGAAGAGAGGTCATACTGAAAAGGGGGAAGATCGGTAATGCTCATGCCATGGTCTGCTAACCATCGGTAAGTCTATGCATACCATACTCTCTCATGCCCTGTCTCTGCTAAATGTCTGGAGCTCTCAAATGCAAGCCTGGTGAGTCGGCTGGTGGGGAGCTCTGACCCTCGGAATAAAGGTCACCAACTGGAAGAGGGCCTCCACTAGCATCGGTGGTGTGCCAAGCTCAGCTCGTATGATGTCATATGGAACGGAGGGCTTGCTGCGCAGCAAGCGTGGGATCATGATGACCTCGGGCCTCTCAATCTGTGTCCACATCGCCTCCGTGATCCCAGGTGCCCAAACTGCTGCTTCATACATCAATGCGGGTGTCACTAGAGTGTCGAAGAGCCACCCCTTACTCCGGGGCTCCTGAAAATGTGTCTGAAAGCAACGTCTCTCCAATCCTGCAAGTGCCGCATAGCCTCGCGTCAATCTATCTCTCGCTGCCTGTGCCATGGAGAATACCCCTGTGCTGCCTGAGAAGGTGACACCTAGGTAGACGTAGGAGTCCACTACCTCTATCTGTCCTCTAGCTGCAGTGAAAGAGGCACGATGGCGTACTGTCCTGGAGGTATGGAAGATCATGACCTTGGTCCTCCCAAGGTTCACTGTGAGTCCTCTCTCCATGCAGAAGGTATCGAGCGCCTGTAAATGTGACTCCAACCCCTCCTGTGACTCTGAAAGCAAGACAATGTCATCAGCATGTAATAGGATGTGTACTGGCGTACCTCCGAGGTCTCCTCCTAGCCCTCCTGCTCGCTGTATATTCTCCGTGATCTCGTCGATGTAGAGACTGAAGAGAGTGGGTGATAGAGGGCAACCTTGTTTCATATCAATGGTGCTAACAAGGCTGTCTGATAGGCCGCCGGGCAGCGTACCCTGCCTATGACTCGTGCATACATAGCATGGATGGCCCATAGCATGTCTGATGGTAGCTGTAACTCCTGGAGCCTCCGTAGTAGTCTCTCTCGAGGAACCATGTCGAAGGCTTTGCGGAAATCCACAAAGCAACAGTTTAGTCTCTGCTTCCTCGCCTTCGCGCTCTCAATCAAGCAACGAAGCACGAAGATGTGGTCGATGGTGGAGAAAGTGTGGCAGAAGCCTTCCTCGGGTGCTCTGATCCCAGCTCCCTCAGCGTGTGTACTGAGCTCTGCCTCGAGTACTACCCCATAGATCTTGGCCAGGATATGGCCTATCATAATAGTCCTGTAGTTCCCTGGATCCATCATATCGCCGGACTTATGGATAGGCGTAATAGTATGCATAGTCCACGAGTCAGGTAATCCCTCAACCAAAGCACAGTTGAAGAGATGGGAGATCAGGTGGGAAACTACATCTGCTGCGTATATAAAGTGCTCGCCCTGTAGCCCCGTGTGGTCTGCTGAACGGCCATGCTGTAGCCTATGGATGGCCTGTCGTACCATGCCTGCCGTGAAGAGGGTGGATATCACAGGACGCGGTGTGGGAGGGATCGGTAATGGTGGCTGTCCTTGGACGTCATATAACCTCCGGGCGTAGGTAGTGCCCTCCACACGGTGGCACAATCCCTACTCATGAGAAGGTCGAACAACTCTGCCTCCTGTCTCTCCTCAAAAGCTCCTGGCTTCCGGCATGTGAGGGCTCACATCTGTCGTTGTGCCTCCCTCTCTGTGATGGATCCCAAGATACTCTGTACTCTGAGATGTCGGTATAGTCGCCTATACTCCTCATCGTACTATCTATTCTGGGGTGTATGCCCCAACCGTGTCGAATGTGAAGTGCTGTGGGTGGTGTATGGGAAGCTGAGAGTAGCGGATGTGTGGAGGATCGAGGAGAAGTGGGCGGTGAGGGTGTCCAATGAGGCAGAGGGATCAAGGGAGTAGATGCGCTCTCGAACATGGGAGCTATAGATATGTGCTAGCTGATGTCTAAAGTGAATGGTGGTATGGGCATGTGGTTGTATGGTGACGGGGTGTGATATGCATGGTGAGCCGCGTATGGATAGGACAAGATATGCGTGGTCAGCTCCAATCGGTATGGGTGGGATAGTGAATGAGGTGATGAGATGCGTTGCCTCACGGGGTCCGATAACATAGTCTACCACACTACCCCCCTGTGGTGTCGTGGGTGGAATGCAGGTGAGGCCACCTTAGGTGGGCCAGGTCGCCATCCCATTATATATAATGAGACGGTGTGCTGCTCCTATCTGGAGTAGGTATCTGCCGTATGAGGTGGGTGTGGTGGTGTCGGCTGAGGCTCTGAGTGTAGACATATCCTCTATGGTACGAAGCATCTCAGGGTCGTCAAAGTCATAGATATCACACTGGTGGCTCTGAGTCCGGGCATTGAAGTCTCCTACAAGGAAGACTTCACCCATCCCGGTATACTCCATAATGGTGTCACTGAGGAAGTCATATGGCGATGTGGTGTCTGTTCCCTCCCCCCCTAAGGGCTGCTCGGGGGAATGTGTGAAGCGCAAGCCGGTGGGTGCAATATAGCATACAGCGAAATACGCTGCTCTCTCCTCTGATAGCTGGAGGCATATCCACATGAAACGTGCCTCTTGGTCTCTGGCTACCACCTGTACCCTGTGCTGTAGCGACTGTCTGTAGAGCACGGCTACTCCTCCTGATCCTCGTGTGGTGTGCTGTCTCATCTGTCGGCGGTGAGCTGACTCCCACATAAAGCCCTCAATCCTCGGTAGGCTCCTCCCCGGGCTCTCGTGTGTCTCTGTCAAGAAGATCATGTCTCTATCCTCCATCACCTCCTCAAGGCGTCCTGGATGTGTCCACAAAGATCCATTGCAATTCCAGACTGCAATGTGCACCTCCTGTTGTGTTGTCTCATAGGCCACGAATCCCTAGTCAATGGGCCATCCATCAATGATGACACGACCGTCTCTGTCTAGGGCATGATGTCCCTCTCGTCGGGCCTGGAGGACACGCGGCATGCATGCACGTCTGTGCTCTACCTGCATCCGTGTGAGATCGTCATCTAAATAGATGGGGGTGCTCAGTGTAGTGCGTAGTACCGCCCGTCGTATGAGGAAGTCTCTCCTCCCGGCCTCATCTGAGAACTGAATGATAAGTGCTCTGCTCCGTGTGGTGTCCCGTCCTGCTCTCCAGGCTCTTGTGAAAGGGAGAGGCTCATCCGCACGGTATCCAAGTAGTGTGCACAAGCGACTCCCGTCCTCTTCTGGTGATCCGTCTGTCTCTGTGAGGCCGGAGACGCGAACATTGAGCGTGTCGCATCCGCTCCTCCTCAATGGTGGTGTGTACTATGTGGATCTCCTCATGGTGGTTGTTCTTCTTTGCCTCCTGTCGAAGGTTTTTTTTACAACCTCGACCCATCCATCTTTCTTAGTCTCAAGCTCGCTCTAACCACCTCCATGCACTCCTTCTTGATAGTCACCCGAATGTCCTCTAGCTGTGGGGCGATCTCCCCCTCCTCGTGTATGCTGTCCAGTTTCGTTCTCATCTTAGTAAGCTCAATGTGCAACTCCTCCTCGTCCCGTGAGTGCTACTTGCGGGTAGCAAGAAGCTCTTCCCGAAGGGACTCGTTTCGTTGCCACCTTGGCTTCGAGGGCGGCAACTTTGCGGGTAACCCCGTTCAGTGCAGAATCTCCTTCTTTCTTCTGTTTTCCTATGGCATGGGAATGAGGAGGTTAGGTTAGGGTTTGGTAAAGAGAGAGTAACTGTGCCCATGTTCTTATCAAGGAGGCCATGAGTATGTTGTTCAGCGAGCTGCCCAAACTTATCCTGACACTCAAAGATCAATCTCAGCCTAGGCTGAGCAATGACGGGGGCAACAAATAGCTGAGCAAATGCAGGGGCAACGCAGAGCTGAGCAGGTTTCCGATGCAGGTATAGATCCTTTTACGGTTTCTGCACGTACGGAACCTTAGAGTTTTGGACACAGGTAGAGAACCTAGGGATTCGGACCCAGGTACACAACTCTGACACGACGGACAGCAAGGCTTAGGGTTTCGGACGCAGGTACAGAAACTAACACGACGGGCAGCAGGGTTTATGGTTTCGGACGCAGGTACAGAACGCGACGCAGGTACACAGAGGTGCAGAACGCGACGCATGTACACAGACGTGCAGAACGCGACGCAGAGAGAGAGAGAGAGAGAGAGAGAGAGAGA